>LXKZ01000328.1:0-24156 GCA_001856765.1 Endoconidiophora polonica
CTCAGACTGCCTAATGCGGACCCTGAGCCGCGCAAAGGCAGTATATTTATAACATCAATCAATTAAATCACGTAGTGGTAGTTTAAATATTAAAATGACTATCATCCAAGAGTCTGCATACTATCATTCAACAAAGGTAATTCCCAAGAGATTTTTACAATGTTTGTGGAAGCTCATTATGTGAAACATTATGCCCGTGAATCCCACCACAACTCTCCATGGTAAATGGAGACGCCGTTGGCCCATCTAGGACTGCTAGTTCATCGATACTGAAGATTCGTGGAAGCAACATTGTTCGTAGCGGGATTAGCAACATGATGAACACTGGAAAACCAACGGCAGCAATAGTCTGTGTAATAGCAAATGTTGCTCCAAAGCCGACAAGCTCAATCGCCACAAATAGCCAGATTGCCTTGTTCTTCACGAATCCATTACTACTATTACTTTTGTTGCTGCCACTGTTGCCTCTTCCATGCTGCCGTGCTATGGATATCCGAAACGGGTGGTTTCTCGGCGTTAGATGCTGGTCTTTCAAGAGATAGACCAGCTTAGCTGTGACGCCGTTACCTTCGAGGGCTTGGATGCCCATGACAAAGAATAAGCCGGCGAGTACGCCGTGGGGAATCAGATGTAGAACATCTAAAAGTGGGCCCGTCATAGTTATCAATGTGAGCAGACCCTGTGCAAGATTCGACACGCGCTGTTCTACAACGTGTGTGATGATGGGCGTGGAACGAACCTTTTCGTCGTCTGCGGTGATCCCACCAGAGGTTGACGACGACGTCTCAGGCTCAGATAGACTGCTGACACATAATGATTTGGTGTGGAACGGTGCCTGCGGAATTAGGCCGTTGGGAAATGGAAGGCCGAGGATACCGGCTATGGCGGTTGTGACGCCGAGAAGAAAGAGATCCCAGTGGAATCCGGCAGGTTTCCGGAGCGGGAACTCAGTGCCCTGGGCTATGAGTGACGACACTGTAAACAAAAGCCAATTAGTTACAAGGACCTTTGAGCTAGACACCTATTTGTCATACCGTTATGATCAAACCAGAATAGGATCGTAAGCAAGACTGCAAAAGGCAGCGCTAGAAATGCGTTGCTGACAGACAAATTTTGAGGATTCGCGATCCAACTAGACCGACCAGTCGGCTCAAACGCCGCTCCGGTTGGCAATGTCTCAACATCCACACCACGCATGCGCCCGATATGCACAAAGCCTGTGAAAAATATCAGCGTCAACGGCGTGCCATAATCTGCCAAAAACGTGCGCACGGAGTGTAGGAACAGGCTGCCCTCGCCGACCTTAGCAAGTATATACGCCACCATGAATACCAACAGCGCCAGAACAACGGAGAGGTAGAAGCCCTCGTCAGACCCTAGGCGTTCGAGAACTTGAATGCCCTTCTGGATATAGATACAGGCGACGTAAAACCCGAAAATATCGCAAGGGAACCGTGTTACGTATCGGAGAAGATTACACGAGTTTGTAACTGAGAGGATGGTGTGTAAAACAAAAGACCACAGCCCGATCCAACACATGAAGGCCATGTAATCGACGCCCGTCGACTTCATTATATCGTAGACTGTATAGTTGAACACAGTGATGGGCCCTGTGACACCGACGATAACGAGCGGCTGGCAGGCAAAAAGCGAGAAGACTACAGAGCCTAGAACGGAGGCGAGGAGAACTTCGGTTACGCCATAGTGGTGGTTAGTGCTTGTGAACATGTCTAGCGAGAATGCAAGAGCAGGTAGAATGCTAGAGAGGCATCAGTATATATACTTGAAATGACAGCATAGATATAAGATATCGTGTAAGATGGATATAGTTTTTGGCGTACTTGGCAAAGAACATATATACGGTCGCGGGAACTACTCGATAGTCCAAAGCATCGCGCCAGTCGCTGACATAGAATGGAAGACGCCGACGGAGATCCCGGGCCATGCCCTGGCCTAGAGAAACCTTCATCTTTGATGGAGATTTATGGAATACAAAGTGCGGATATATAGTAGTAGTAATTGTTCTTAGACTTCTCAGCGAGTGCGTAAACAATGTATGAATGAAAGGCAGCTAAGCTGTCATTTTTAACCTGGTTTTTAAATAGTTTTTTTATCTCAGAGTATTGTAGAATATAAGAAGTCAAAACATTGTATGAAATGTAATGAGAAAAGGAGAAATAAACAATATTTGATCAGAACAGAAACTGAGTACGGTTGTGAGAATCATCGTAATAAAGGTCGCTGAAGTTAGAAATATAAGCTCGTTAAGGAGTATTCGAAAAGTGGGGTTTTATGCGGTGAGGGAAAAGCAAGAGGAATATGTTGGCTTCCGACTGACAGCCAGTATTTTTACATAGTTCTGCGTTTGTAGAACAGATTAAGTTTCGTAATAGCACATTGAGGTTTTTTTTTTTTATTTCGACATGTTCATAGCTATAAATCAGACCACAGGAATGCTAAAACGAAACAGACATATCAAAACATCATAAGGAAGAACCTGATGATATACACGATTCTGCAGACTTAACGTTTAAATGATACAAGTTAGGTAGGCATGAAGAATACAAGCCGAGATAGAGAAGTGAGATAAACGGAGCAACAAGGAAACCAAAGATAAAATACAAGTCAGAAAAAAAGTATGCCATAATTTGAATGTTAGTAGTGTATATGTTGTTACAGAGTAGTACTTGGTAAGAGTGAGGAGAAGTTATAGAAAAAAAAAAGAAGTAAAAGGAAGGCATTGTGCAAAGAGATATAAAAACGATAGAAGAGAAGAGATGAAGAAAAGAAAACACGGAGTATGAGGAGGGGTTGAAGAGTAAAGAAAAAGAGAAGCGGGAGAGCCGAAGCAATAGCTAGAGTGGTAGTATAAAAAAAAAACCTCTAGATAAACCCGTTGATGCGAAGTGAGCAGTCGAGCAATGAACAAATAACACGATGATAAGCCTATACAGGAGAACAAGAAACTATTACAAACATCCAAGAACGAAGGCGACTAGAAAATATCAAGACATTGAATTTCGGGTCCTTCTTCCTCGTCAATGCAAATTTCACCGCTCGCTCTTGTATACGGTAGGAGTCGGGCCAGTGATATCAGAAGGCGACTGTTGCTGGTCTATACTAGCATCCTCCACCACGGCATCAGGCTCGTTCTTCTTGCCTAGACCCGGGTTATTGCCGCCAAAAAAGCGCTCAAAGTCGCCCTTCTCCTCAAACGGCCGCGGGCCCAGAAGACGCACCATGTCATCACGGGTCAATACCTCTTTGCTCAGCAACTCCTCGGCAACTAGGCCGATCTCGGTCTTCTTGCTAGTTAGCAGGCCGCGGCAACGCTTATACGCTTCATCAACGATACGATGCACCTCGGCGTCGATCTGCTGCGCCGTTGACTCGGCGAACGGCTTCTGGATCTGGTTGGGGTTGTTTTCGTAGTGCATGGGGCCGACCTTCTCCGACATGCCCCACTCCGTAACCATGCGCTGCGCCATCTGGGTCACCTTCTTGAAATCGTCGCTAGCGCCGGTTGTTACCGTGGGGAAATGTATTTCCTCTGAGATACGACCGCCTAGTGTCATGGCCATGCGATCCATCAACTGCTCAACCGTCATCAGGTAGGCGTCCTGAGGCAGGTACTGCGCGTAGCCTAACGCACCCTGGCCACGGGGGATAATCGACACCTTGAGAAGAGGGTCGGCGTCCTTGAAGTACCAACCGCAGATGGCGTGGCCAGCCTCGTGGTAGGCGACAGTACGCTTCTCGATAGGGTTGAGAACCAGAGACTTGCGCTCGAGGCCTCCAACAACACGCTCGATGGCCTGCTCAAAGTGCTGCAAAGTGACAGACTCAGCGTTGGCACGGGCAGCTAGGGGAAAACGTATGTGTGAGTAACATAATAGATGTATATGCAGCATGGATAGATAGAGCATATGCTAAAAAATTTAAAAAATTTAGAAATAAACTTACCAATAAGAGCAGCCTCGTTCACGACGTTGGCAATATCGGCACCAGAGAATCCAGGAGTCAGAGTAGCCAGGCGGCCGGTCAGGTATTCAAGGTTTTCGTTGGTGACAATCTTCTTCAAGTGCACCTTGAAGATATCCTCGCGACCCTTCATAGTTGGCCGATCGATGTAGATGTGACGATCGAAACGACCAGGCCTCATCAACGCCTTATCCAGGATATCCGCGCGGTTCGTGCCAGCAAGAACGACGACTTGCTCGGCCGTGTTGAAACCGTCCATTTCAGTCAGGATCTGATTCAGCGTCGACTCACGCTCGTCGTTGCCGCCGCCCATGCGGTTAGAGTCCGTTCTGGACCGGCCAATAGCGTCGATTTCGTCGATGAAAACAATACACGGTGAGTTCTTGCGGGCTGTCGCAAACAGATCGCGTACACGCGAGGGGCCGACACCGACAAACATTTCCACAAACTCGGAGCCGCTGACACTGAAGAAAGGTACGCCGGACTCGCCGGCAGTCGCCTTAGCCAGAAGTGTCTTACCGGTGCCGGGAGGACCGGACAGGATGGCACCGCGGGGAATCTTGGCACCAAGACGCAAAAACTTCTCAGGCTTCTTGAGAAACTGCACAAACTCCATGATCTCCACCTTAGCCTCGTCCATACCAGCAACATCTGCAAACTTGACTTTCACAGCAGTCTCGTGGTTGAACTTCTTGGCACGAGATTTGCCAAAGCCAAACATCTGGTTGCCACCGCGCGAGCTAATCTGCTTAGTTGTCCAGAACATCAGACCAACCAGCAGCAGCGTCGGGCCAAATGCCATGACGAGGTTCATCATGGTACTCTTGCTAGCACCGTAGCTGACGGGGATGCGCTGCGACAAAGGAATTTGTAGCTCGTCCTGGGCCTGTTCCAGGTGCTTCTCGAAGGAGTCGACGGAGCCAATAGAGAAGAAGTACGCCGTGTTGGCATTGATGCTTCCGGCATCGCCGTAGATTGACTGTACAGCCTCGTGGTTCAGCTGCACATCGACCCGACGTTCGCGAACGGTTAGTTTCTCGACAAGGCCCTTGTCGAGGAACATGCGCCGCAGTTCCTGCCAGGTGATCTCGCGCTCGCTGGAGGTGAAGACGCCCTGTAGGAAAGGGGCAATGACCATAAAGGACACAACGCTGAGGATGATATCATTCATGGTAAGCGAGAACATGTACGGCTTTTGATTTTTCTTGCCGTCCTTGTCACCACCACTCTCCTTCTTCTGGTCCTTGGAGTTTTCCTCGGACTCATTCTCGTTCTGCTGGAAGAAGCTACGCTTGGCGTCTTCCTTGTTCTGGCGCTCGGCGTCGTGCTCATTGAAGATCTCGTCTTCTTCGGCCTCCTGCTTACGGCGTTCGATTTCGGTGCGGCGCATGGCGTAGTTCTGGCTCATCACATGCACTAGCCGCATGAGCTTGGCCATGTCCTTGATAGATAACGCCTCATTGCGGTCGGTCTTTAGCAAAACATCGCGGAGCTCCACGGGAGCACCGAACTCACGAATATCCTGTAGGATGTTGTCGATGATGGCCTTCTGAAAGCCTGTCGCCCTTTCCTTGAGCATGGAGAGCTGCGCAAGCTCTTTACTTGTAAAGTACACCCAGTTCTCGGGCAGGTCGTCCTTCTTGGGCTCATCTGGCTTGTTGTTTTCCGGCTCGGGTGGCTGTTGCGATGAGGGCGGCGTCGTCGAGTATAGGCGGGCTCGGGAGCGGATCATGCATACAGTATACGGTAGCACACGCGCTGGTGATCTAGCAGCGGAAAAGCCTCTAGTAATGGCGGGTGTTGGCCGCATCAAGCGAGCCATCTGGCTGGACCGCATCAGCAGTCTAGACATGGCGGGCGATATGTATGAGAAAGAGGAGCAATATTTGTAATAGACGTAGGTAGTCGTGGGAGAGGGGCAGATTGGTAATGGAAAAAATTGTAGAACGGCAGAAGCTTAAGCTAGAAGAATAAGCAATGTTATCTCTCTCTCTCTTTATAGTTGCGTTTCTCTTTCTCTAAGCCTCTGTTTTTGTCCGTCCTAAATATCGGCGGAAAGGCGAGATCTATGAGGGTCTCGAGGGGCCGGCTATCAACAGGGAAAGCGCAGCAAAAAAAAAAAAAAGAAAAAAAAAAGAAACTGATGCAATTGCAATTGCAAACAAGGCGCCGGGAAGATCGGCTCGGATAACAGCGGCAACAGCGATGATGCCGAAACTAAAACTGAAGTTGAAGTTGATGCTGATGGTGATGCTTGGTGCTGATAGAGCAGGCAGGTCAGGAATTTGATGTGGGTTGTGGATCGATGTGCGAAAGTGGATCTTTTTTTAGTTGCTATGTTTGGCGACGAAACCGCTGCAATAACGTCAGCAAAAGAACCGAATCTGAGAGCTGCAGTCACTAAAATGATTTGTATTCAGCGGTCTTGGCCTGTGCTTTAGTGGGGATATGATCCTGCTTTCTGCTAGGCAAGCAATTGCAACGCGAGGCTACATGTAGTAGTAAGTGATAAGACCTCAGTATTAAAAAGCTCCAGAAAATCAAGAAGAAATAATCACGGGCGTCGTGACCAATTCTTTTTCAGTATGTCGGTTCATTTTGTTACTATAAACTCTATTTGCCCATATGTAACTGCTTTTTGTATGTTGCAGATTGTATGTGATAGCTTCTCTCTATGTGACAAATCAAACGTTCCAACCATTACTAAAGCTCCGAACTATTACGAACGTCAATTTATATCCCCCTCCTCTAAAATGGCTTCTTACCTAGCTTTCCTGGCTGTAAATTCGGAGTTAGCGTACAGCCGGATCCCGATATTCGTTCACGTGATCTGCTATATGACTGCACACACATAGTGGGGTAAACCCTCACACCCTAGAAATGGTATGCTTAAAAGTTGCTCATGATTAATAAGACTGAAAACTTAGGTGACTGAGAAAAGCCCAACTGCTATGCCCCTTCTACATTAGTATTAGACTTCTGCTACAAGAAAATGCAATGCATGTTACATAATACAAAACCTAAGGCGGTTGGTTGTTGGTAGACATCTCTGCCCCAATATATATTCTTTACTCTCCTCCTCTACCTAGCAATCTATTATTATACGATACCATTGAACGGTGCTTACATTCCCCTAGGATTCTGGTTTGATGGTCCTCCATGACACGGGCCGTGGCCCTGGAAGTTTCCATTCTCCACTGTTGGATAGGCACCACCACTCATCTCCGCCCAGTCCCAGTCCAGTGAGATGGGCAGTGAGTATAGGTCCTGCGGTAGTAGTGGCTGCTGGAGCGTGCCCATCATGATGCCAGGCGATAACTGAGAGTTAATGCGGCCAATGGTGCTGGCAAAATCAATGTTGCCGTCTGTCGTCGTGGGGAAATCTTGTGGCCAGCCAACTGACATGGGTGATATGGCGTCCATGACATGACCATTGGACGTTGGTTGTTGGTACGCCATTTCTGGGGCGAGTGTTTCAGCGGGCATCTGCTGGTGCTGCTGCGGCGCCGCCGATGCAGAAGCTGTCGAGGTTGCTGTTTGTGGGCGCACATGTTGATATTGCATAGGTTGCGACTGCTGTTGCGTGTTGATAGTTGGCACGCTCGGCTTAGAGGAGGAGCTAACATCGTGACTCTTTCGCTTACGGCGCGAGGCATGGTCCTTCTCGGCCTTTTCAATCACTACTCTGCCGATACGTGCGAACTCTTCGCAAACTCCTAGCATACGGTGAACGCCGCCCGTCTCAGCTTCGTGGCCAAGCATGGATAGGAATGAAACGACAAGAGTCATGAGCTTCGCATCAGACTTTGCTCTAGGATCTAGAGGGTTTTGTAGAATGTTTCCGAATAGCGTGACTAGTGCTGATACGGGGAAGTAGAGAATCATCCTAAGAATAATGTTAGCAGTACGCTACATATATAGGTAATTATTAATACAACTTACCACACACAGGAGTTGTCTCCTTGTGGGATATATTTGACAAGAGAGATAGATGCTCTAGCAGCAGCTGTGCAAAGTGCTGCTGACGAGAAGATACGTGGGTTGATAGGTCGAGTGTTGAGGCCCCGAATTGCATAGTTTGATAGTCTGCTGGTCCAGTAGCCGTGATGAATAGACATGCGATGGATCGTCGTCAGGCAGTTGTAGTATGAAAAGTGCAGCATGACCACATGCAATATTAGCGGCGTATGGGAGGCCTTGATTTCATGCTCCGGGCGGAAATCAATTGGAATGCGGTCTTTCCACTCCTCTAGCTCCTGATCTAGCTCGCCAATGATGTTGAGGTACTCGCCATCTGACTGCTTAGTGGCACGCGTAGCATAAAGCTTCTTGTATACCTTACCCTCGATACAGGCAAACTCGCACATGACACGGAACAGGTTCATTTTGCTTGTTCCATCGGCCAGCGGGATGTTTCCAATGTTGTCGTCGGGGTCAGCATCAGGTAGCTCGACGTTCATGTCATCATCATCTTGTGCTGGTGGGCGTCCTGACCGCAGTGATAGATCCTTATCTAGCATATAAGCGATCCAAAACACACGCTTACGTTGCTCAATCTCGATGGGGTTGAGATTGAAGCCAGTACATTTCTTGTGTAAGCCGATACTATGGCTTAGACGAATCGCCGTGGCAATTAGTAACGTCGATGGCTGTGGGTTAGGCGTTCCTTGCATGAAGAGCGCCATACCTAAGAGTGCTTGTACACTGAGGAGATCAGCATTACGCATAACCAGCTCGGAAAATACTCCCATAGCGTTCTTTAGGTAATCCCAGGCGATATTATCGTGCTCTGCGGGGACTAAACCGCTCATAACCCGTAGTCTGTTCGAGATGGCTAGCACAATGTTGAGACTAGCCCACCAGCCGGAGCTCTGGTACGGATCGCCAGAGTAGTGCCTTTCGACTAAATGCATAAAGGTAGGCTGATGAAACAAAGGGAACATGCAGTTGAAGTTCTCAAAATAGTCCTTGAGTAAAGACATGGCATCGGGCTTGTTTGGTAACGGGCGGAATATTGGACGGGGAAACAAGTCACCAAAGACCTCAGGCTTCCATGTCGTCCACTTATGGTCGTCGATAGATACATCTGAGATCATGCGCTGGAACGAGTTATCGCCGGTCTTTTCATTCACCCATTGAATACCTTTGGGAGAGAAGATAGAAAAGCCAGAAGAGGAACCTGAACAAAAGTTAGCACTTAGGAAAGCGTAGATAGAAGAATACCTAATTACGTACCGATATACCGAGTCTCGCCGCTCTGATTAGTTACTAATGAGCACATCATTTCGGATAATGCCTCGACCTCTTCTTCTGGTTCGGTCGATGAATCTGCAAGTGGTGAGGTGGGTTTACGGGACTCAGGATTGTCCATAAAAGCAGTGGCGGATTGGTTTACTGGCTCTGGTGAAGCTAGCGAGCTCTGGGGCGTCATGGAGGTGCTGCCATCTTGGCCCGAGGTCGACGCTGGGTGAGAAGGTGAAGTGGGATTTGATCCGCCATTGGTGACTTGTGATGCTTGCCTTTGACGAATCTGCTGCTTTTTAGCAAGCTTTTTCTCTAGTGTTCCAAGGTCTGTAGACCCATCGTCGTCGTCAAGTAAGCCTAGAGCATGACTACATGTTAGTCATCACTTCAAAGATTATTCAGGCGGAAGCTTGGTAGCTTATCTCACCAGACAGTCGTAAAAGACTTTCCATACGTCCTAGGCGGTTCTCTAGGCCCTCGATGTATTTAGCGCTAATATCATTAGCAGATGTCCAGCTATTATGATAGGGATAGACTAGCCAAGACACATAACGTACCCCTTCGGTGGAGTGCGCTTCTTCTCAACCTGAGTGAAGACGCAGTCGGTCTTATAGTTTAAGCAGTGCGAGCAAGACGGCAGCTTACCGTCGCACTTGATTTTCTTCTTTCTACACATATCACATGCCTACAGTAGTAACACAAACTAGTTAGTTAGACTGCAAATTCTCCGTGGGGGATATATAGAACCATGGCGTAGGTTGATAGCAATAGCTCCGACGATATATATACATATCTCAAGTTTGCTGTAGGAAAGAAGGGGGGGGGGGGGGGGGGGGTGTTTGTATATGCTCATACCCTTGCGATGCGGCGGCGTTTTGGATCGTTCGAGTCGTCTAGAAGAGTCGGATCACCGAAGATACTAACAGAAAGTTCTGGTGGAAACTGCTGAACAGGCATGCCGTCTGTGGAGTAGCCTCCAAATATACGCGGAGGTTGGTGGAGCAGCTGCGGAGCCGCAAGATGCGGCGGCATCTGGAAAGATGCTCTAGGATCCATGGCGAGTGGGATGTATCACCGTTTGCGCTCCGGCAAAGCGAAGTTCAGGGATGCTAAAATGAAGCGGAGAAGAGTCGCGCTCTCTCTTGGAATGCAAATAGGCTTTTAGTTCAGGCGTAGGCGCTATATTATGCGGAAAGCTCCGTAAGAGCCAACAGCTAACAGTCACAAAGATGGCGTCTAACTCTATGGTAAGATCAGGGTGTTGTTGCCTGTAGTATGAGTGCGTGATAATTATAGGCGATGATGGCGGCGTCGTCTGCGGTGCGAAGATGAGGAAAGATGAAGGAAGCGCAAAATTATGTCGGTAGCTTAACGTTAGGTGCATATGTCGGGCGCACGAAAGATTAATAGAATGATTTGAGTAAGAAAGAAGCTAAAGATGTCGATATGTGACGGCCAGGGTCAGTGGCTTCTTGGGGCGTTACGAGTACGACAAGAGATGTGTCGGGCAGCGAGCGGCAGTGGCTGTTCCTGATTGGAGCACTATTTATGCTGACAGACTATTATATGATTATGTCTTATTTCTAACATAAAGCAATGGGGTTTATCTCTAGAATGAAAAATAAAGAGGCAGAGGTTAAAGACAAGTCAACAAATTATGATGCAAGCGATGATACCGGCTCAGTGAGTCCTACTTGGGATAGATCAAAAGGCAGGACGAGACGAGACGGGACGAGACTATTCAGCGAGCGAATTCGAACTCAAATAGCAGATCAAGCGCAATCAATGGGAATGAAAAATCGAGAAATTCCAGCAACCAAGAAAGCGAGGTAGGGACTTTTAGAAGAGCCGCTTAGCGACAGGCTCGGCCAAGGCAGTAAGCGAACGGGTAAAGAGACTAGGGTCTGATTCATCTAGTTAACGTGCAGCGCAGCGCACGAAGGACAATGATCGAAGGAGCTTCTGCGGCGTGAGCAAAAATAATGAAATTAAAAAAACTTTGTCTAGTGAGAGATAATGGATAGATAGCCTAGACTATTTGTCCATGGCTTTTGGGTAGTTAGCACTATAACAGATATCCACTGAGAGAATATGACGAGTTCTTGGACAGTGAAGCTCAAGCTCGGAAGATATCAAGAAAACGATTCGATGCTTCTATTCTTTAATTTATGGGCGATGGGCGCAGCAACGCTCGCTATTATACGAAGAGGCTTACTAGTAGAGAAATGTCAAGTGATGAAATAAAAACGCCTGATATATGGGGCACTGAAAACACAATCTTGCGACTTGACACTTATCGCGGTAACATTACATTCACCTGCCGAATAAATGGAGTGGATGGTGGCTAGTAAGATTACAGAAGCCCACGATAGTAGGTAGATCGAAAGGCTCTTTAGATACCGTAAGGCTATAAAGTCAGGTTGCTGATTAATCCAAAAGCGTCGTCCGCGTGTTTGTTTCTAGAAGGAACCTCGTGATGGGATGGAAGAATACGCAGTAACTTCTCTAATTAGAACGGAGATATGAGACGATGAGGGCGAACGACGAGTTCTTCAAGAACGGTAGTAAAAATAGAGATAGATGAGATATTGGAAAAACGAAACAATATGATTCTATCGATATCAGTGGGCGTTGGTACTAGAACTCAAGACAAGATCGAGGAGAAAGACGTCGAGGATATAGGGAAACCGAGTCACGGCGCACAAAACATAAATAAGAAGCGGAGTGTGAAGAGCTCATCTTTTTGCTCAGACGGGAGGCCACATTATCCCAGGCACGGGACGGGCTAAGGCTAGTAGGATCATGTACTATGTAAGTAAGCTAGCAAGCAGAGGAATCAAACAATCAGATAATTTGGTCCGTCCTTGAGTTGGTAGCATGACTTTAGTAAAAAATGCAGGAACTGGAAACGAAACTCGAATCAGGGACGTCAGAGCTGTCCGCCCAGCATTGAAAACCCGAAGGGATTCAGCATATCTGCCAAATTAGTTGACAGACCGAACCTATGTCTGGAACTACACATTTCAAAACTGCTACGCTCTTTGATACGGACTAGCCTAATGGATGCCAACCACAACCTTCCGATCAGGGTCGTCATGTCTAGCCCAAGTCTATCTTTCTAGATTTCCCTCTCTCTCTCTCTCTCTCTCTAGCAAATTCACAAACCTGATCCCAAGCTCTTCTTGATAATTTAGGTTGAGCTAAAGCACCCGGGAGGCAGTGGAGGGGTAAAACAGAGAACAGACAAGGATCAACAACATGCGTCTGGTCTGTCTTGTCGGTTCTCAGCCAGGTCGCAGAACCCAAGCAAGTTACCTGATCTGGCATGGATTGAAAAACAAATTGAAAGAGGGAAGAGACAGGAAGAAAAGCCAAAAAATAAAAATTTTTACTTGAACCTCAAAGCTGCTAGATATCTCTCAGAGACATCAGCTACGATTTAATTGAAAACTATATGGATTTGAAAAAGGTAAAAGAAAGAGAGAGTTCCTGGATATGTTTTGTTCTGTAGCGTTAGCAAGAAAACTTAAAGAATGCGACGCTACAAATTCTATGAACAACCAAGGTTCTGTTCTAATCAGTTAGACAAAAGCAAGTTGCATATAAAGCTTCCGATTGACGCTTAGACACAATAAAATATGATAAAATCCCGACTAGATACTGCTGCTACTACCTACCATATGCACATACCAGCTCGGCCCGCTTGTATTTATACTTCTTATACGGCATAAGAGGGCTTGAGCGCCCTAAGTGTCCTGCTTGGAATGTTCGAAACCTTCCTCTCGGGTTCCTAGGACACCTTATAGTATCAAGAACGGGCTCTTAGCTAGGCTGTTATGGACCGCGACCATGACGCTCTTGGGATATATAGTGCTACCTAAAACACCACTCGATATAATGGCGGTCTCTCAAGTCCGTTTATTGCGCGCCGTCTCGTGGAGTCAAGTGACAACTCTGCTGACCCTATCGTTCTCGGTTCCCAGCTCCTGGCGCACTTTTGTTCTCCTTCTCTTCTTGCTCTATATAATAGGTTTAAAACTTGCTGGTGGTGACTTACATAGTACTATCATTATGTAGGTACCTGTGCATACATTTTATGATTTTCGCTCAACAGAGTCGTTATACATAGTGCAGCAAGATAGGACCTAATATGTGCTCGCATGGGTCGTCTCAAACACTGAACCATTCTGGTGGCTTCTGACTTCGTCCGCGATCCGCAAAGTCCGAGCCCGACATGATCCGCTCTATCTGTTGATCCCGCTGACGAACGAAAGGCAACGCCTAACTGCTGTCAATATATGTGGTGTTGTTTCAGAGATGCTTTCTCTCTTGGTGATTCTCTCTCCCAGTAGGGCCCAAGAGACGGTAATCCAGCCTATGGTCTACATAGTAGTTAATTTTGTTCTGTCTTTTTGTCTATCTTGACAGTACTATGTAAGTTGGGCGACAGAGTACGGTTTGTCTTTATTAGCTATTACTACTCTACGGGAAGCTTCTTTGAAACAAACCTACTAATGTAAGTGTTGGAGGGACATGAATTGCGACACACATTCTCTCGTTTGTTTCCTGATATCCTGTCGTCACCTGTGTTCCCGTGACCAAATCAGCAGTCAGCACGCCGGCATACTTCTTGCTTGGCTATGTCAAGCGCTGCTTCTTATTTATCTCTCTCTTGTCCTCGACTATGGTTCGCCAGCCCGTTGTATAGCTGTGCCTGTTTCAAAACTTCGGTCTAGCGGATTGGTTAGTAAAATGGCTACAGAGTAATCTGTCTACCATCATGAACCACAGCTCGCGGGCTCTTGGCAAATGGGGTGGTTCTTCTTATCCCATCATCTCGCATTGTAACCCGAGAATGTTTGAAATGCTTTAAAGCCTTTTTTATTCCTTCTTAGCGATGTTATTATATTCTAGTTAAATGCTGATAGTTACTTTATAAAATTAGTCTTGTTATCTGTGGCTGTGCCAACCGAACTTCTTCGTTTCCACGCTTTTCTCGTCTCATATCGTCTTCTGCTAAATGAATAGACGGAATAAAAGAAATACGACTTGCTTCACATCTTCAACCAGTTATTCTCGGAGGCTTTCAAGTTTCCTATTGTTGTTTAAGTCTCTTCTTCTTTCTTTCTTTATTTCTTTTCTAGATAGCCTGCCAGATAATGGCTGAATAATTCGAAGTGGCCTTAAAAAAAAAAAAAGAGGAAGAGAGCGTTCGTCACATTACTAGCTGGCAGAAATCAAAGCACACTTTGCTTCAACCTCTAAAATGCATCTCTTGATATCGGAGAACTTGGTACGAGAGTTTCCACTAACCTGGAAAAAAGGGAAATTGATATGATAATAAAGATCCATGCCCAGTCACCGGATTCTCAGATACTATTACAAAGAATTGTCCGTTTTTGCAATATATCCTCTTTTACTTTTCAGAGACATGATATCTACTGTGTACAGCAGTTGTCTCTAAGGAAAAGGAAAAGGAAAAAGAAAACAAAAATACATACCAAGTAATATGAAAAGCATAGTTGATCTGTTCCATACTCGCTTCGTTACATCACGCAAACACAAACAGCAAGTTCAAGTAAGATTATTCCTTGCTAGATAGGCTTCTAGGAAACACAGAAAAAACGAAAAGAGGCCGCCTATCAAGGTGAAGTCATACTAGGCAGGTCATCAAGTGTCTTAGACTAGCATACAATATGTGCATATGAAACACCAGCTCAAGTTTCAAGCCTGTATAACATATCTGCTCATAATTAGTTCTCAGGCGTAATCATAGTAATGTGTGCACATCAACTCCGATATGGATCTTATCTAGTATCTTCATAGTTCTAGAAAACTTGATAAGAATATCAATCACAAGATCTATATATGATCTAGCTAACAGAATGATGGTTTATATCTAACGGGAATTCAATTCGGTCTACAAGTTCTACACATATTTAATCCGATGGAATATGCAATGTGCCTTCAAGTCTAAGCCATCGGCTTCGAAGATCATCCGCCTCGGGGACCAATGCCTCTATGTCAAGAAGGGGAAGATCAAAAGATTGTGCTTCGGCATATTTTTCCACAATAGATTGTAGGAAATTTACGATGCCATGAAACAAGACGCAGTTGACTTTAAACTCAACTTAGGGTACTATGCAAGGCTTCAGTTATCTTCTTTCGGGCTTTGTTACTGACATATCTCCAATAGAAGCACGCTAGCAAGCCTAGAGTTTCTTTTCTCGACTTGACATAGAAAAAGAATATAGCGTCTTCGGCATTGACGGTAAACAGAGCCTCGAATTAGAACGACGGAGCTCAGGTATATAACTACAAACATATAGTTGATGGATTAATAAGCCCCTGAATCATTTTTTCTTTGCTTAGCCTCTAGAAACGAACCAAGCGTTTCCTTTCAGTTCTTTTGTTTCCAAGCAACGCCAAGATATCTCGTCACGGTGTAAGGCGTTGCCTTACACCGTGTCTGTAGTATCATGATCCGATGTTCTGAGCGGCTTAGGTACAGTTATATATAGTATGCTCTTATAGTAAGCCCCCTTTTGAGGTGCTTTCTATCTCGATACAGAGTTCCGCCAAAATGCTCGGTAGTCTCTTTTCTTCCTACATATTCCAGTGTAGGGTACCTTTTGGTTCAGCTAGGATTCTCTTCTACCTCAAACACAGCGCCAAAGTCGGAATAATACAGTCTAATTCCTGTCATCTTGGCAGTTTTTTTCATCTCCACGCAACAAATGGTTCAACTTATTCATACTGTTACAATCAACCCAGAAGTTCCGATATAATCTGCAGCAGTTCCATGTGAGAAATATTCTTCACACAGAAAGAAGAAAAAGTACCTCCAAAAAGGGTAAACAATATATTCAGGGTCATGTCCTTATTTCTTGGTGTTTTGACTGAAGAGAGAGAGGTTATTGGCTCAACTTTGCTTCCACCGCCTACTGCCAGCTGATCTGAACTAAATGTCAGGACTAAGTCATCGTATATAGGCACGGACAATTTCGTTCATGCAGGTAATGTGCGACTAGACAAACATACAAGAATGTGATCGACCTAAGATCACATATCCGCAACCTGCATAAGGTCAAGTTCTCATTGTTTACTAGTTATCAGTTTCTAACATCTTGTTAGCTTACAAATACAGCGAAGAGATTCAAAATGCCCTTTAGCTAGCCCCTCCCTTCTCGATATTATACAACGCTGACTTGTTTCAGGTTCTGTCTCATCACAAACGACCCAGAAGGAAAGCCAATTCTGATAGTCTAGCGATTCAGTATTAAGATACACTAGATTATATGATAGTATGTATAAAGAAAAAATGCAAGTTCCAGCCCAGCGGTTAGAATACTGACGCCGATGGAGTATTCAAGGCCAGTCAACTTCTAGGTCTTGTTTGTTCAATATCAGATGGTTAGAGCACATCAAATTAACATTATGATTGTTTTCCGTATTTCTGGTTCAAAGAAGGTCATATTTCTTGTTTCTGTTCGCTGCCATCCATTCAATAGTAGTATTTATTCGTATAAACCAGTCCGCCAGCTACTACATACAAGTAGCATAATAACACGCCAGTTACCCATATAGATAACAAAGAGATTCAAATACAAAAAAGCTGATAGATAGAAAAATAAAAGGTAGTTAGGTGAAGAAAGATTTGGGGGGGATGAAAGAAAATCACACATAAAGACTTTGGCGGTATCTCAACAAACAATACAGTAAACAGTAATATCAATGAATAATAAACAACCTCACAAAACGCTTTCACGCACAGAGCAAACAAAACAAAAAATACGCAAGCCGGACATCCTTTTAATAGGAGAGAGTAGATGAAAGAGATAGTACCACACAGAGAAAAAGACCACCCAAAAATAGAGAGAGAAGTGATAAACGAGGTAAGAAAAAGAATATAGTTTGAAGAATTGAAATAAGTAGTACACGCATCACTCCTCAGCCTTGCCTGCGGACTGTTATCTATACTTTCAGAAGTGGATTGTGTTCTCCTGGGTCACACAGAGACCAAGAGAGTCATTTGTCAATCCCTGATACACTTATCAGATCAATAGACGACAGACTCTCTGAACGCAAAGATGAGAAGACAATGTTTTAGAATCATTCTTTCCAGGGCCGCAGTCACACAAAGTATTATCGCTCATCCTCTCAGCTTAAGCAACCGATTAGTTAGCCAGAAGACATTAGTTGAGGAGCAAAACGGCCATGATGGAGAATATAGATTTGAGAAGGGGGGCAGTTGGGGGAGGTTTGAAAAGAGGTTTTTTAGGAAAGTATAGACCCAGGGATGTGAATATGTACAAGAGAATAGAAAAGAGAGAAAAAAAAAAAAAGGCTCGAGACCCGGCAACTATCACGATATGTGACTTAAGCGAAGAAAATCTCAAGCATCAACTACTTAAGCGGTGGTTGATAAAACGAGAGCCATAGATATGTCTAGGAAGAGAAGGAGGAATATAATGAGCGAATAAAATATAATAGAAAAAAGATGAAGAGATATTCAGCAACAAGGTGTCCTGGTTACAACGGCAATAATTGGGTTTGAGAACAGAGTACGGTAGGGATATATTTCAAGCAAGATCAAAGTTCTCAAGAGACAAATAAACGCTACTGTGAACTGCGAGTGTCCGACAACTAGACGTCCTCGGAAAAATGTCCAACGGTTGAATGCCGTTGTACTCCGGGGTTCACCAGAGTGAGATTCCGCCCAACGTGAACAACCTGTGGCATTTGCACATGGGTAGCCTGTGCTACTTTGACACTTCGAATAGAAGCAACAGATGCAACTTCCGGTTCGCGTATATGCGGTAGCACAGGACTGTCCGGTGGAATCATGTTTGGAGAGTCCACAAATAGCGTTTGTGGTGAAGCGGACAAAGCGGGGCTATCGCGAAGTACTGGTACGCCAGATATAGGACGCATAGGCGATCCAAGTGCAAATCGGGTGATCGGAGTCATAGGATCAAAGGTAGAGTCGCGGTAGTTGACGGTATCAGCGCTGAGAGTGCTAGCACGAGGGTCAGAATATCCATCGCCACCATGCTCCAAAACAGATGGCAGCTTACGGCCAGATACACGGTAGAAGCCACGCCCAGTTCCGGCAGCAAGAGCATCGGGGGAGGGTTCAGGGGAAGCTTTGATGGCTTTAAAACCAGTGAACGAAGTCAAGACACCACCGCCAGAGCCAGTATCAACCATGTTGTGGCTGCCAGGAGACGACGCACTACCAGATACTGAGCCGGTCAAGAGGCCACGGCCAGCAGAGCTGCCATCAAGTAGTTTGATCTGGCCATTCTTCTTCTTCCACTTAAGGGCCAACATAACAAGGAACATTACTAGAGCGGCACCGGCGATACCGCCAAAAACGCCACCGACAACAGTGGACGTAGTTGTGTTGCTACTATCGCTACTCTTGTAGGAGGAGGCAGCAGCAGTGGTGGTGGTGGTGGTGGTAGCTGCGCTGGCAGTAGTCTTGTCAGCAGCATTACCAAGAGCGCCTAGTGCAATCTCAGTAGAAAAAGTAAAGCTACTTGTAGAGGTCGAAGAGTAACGGTCAGTAGAAGTAGTCTTAGTAGAAGTTTGAGAGCTAGATGACTTTGTTTTAGTAGATGATGTATAGCCGGTCGAATATAGAGAGGCAGTTTCGAATGCAGAGACTAAACCGCTGCCGCTTGCATTGTAGTGGCTATTGGTAGAGTTATATCCATCTATAAGATACTAATGTTAGTGACATGACATTGATACGACGCAAAACTTTTTTTTTTTTCAGGCAGGGCAAATACGAACGTCCTGTGCTATTGTAACCGGAGGCGCTGTATAAGCTACCCGAGGCATGAGCAGTCTGATAGGCACCGCTGGCAGAAACGCCAGTGCCTGACGCAACACTTCCACTATAAGTTATGCCGCTCTGTACGGAATTGACATTCGAAGAAGCGGCGGACTCAGCAGCGGAAGCAATAGAGCTAGCAAAAGTCGAAGAAGAAGCCATGGAGCTAGCCTCAAGCGAAGCAGAAGCAATGGAGATTGAAATTCCGTCCACTAGAGACGCAGTTTCGCTAGCGACAAGGTCAGAAACAGATGACACAACGCTAGCAGCAACAGCAGTAACACTAGACCCAGCATCAACTAAGCCGGCGCTACCTAGAGTTGGTGCAGACCATGTAGTAGAAGATCCAACCTGGACAGTGATACTATCAGCGGTGTTGACCAGCTGAGTCACATCATCCTGAGTGACGGTGGCAGTCTCCAGAGGAGTTCCGTCCTCGCGCACATAGTTTACTATATGCACGGTCTGGACAATCTGCTTAACGATAGCACCGTTCGATATCGTATCACGCTTCCGGAGTTCGGCATGGTTGGTGGTGGTCGCAGCAGTAGTGGCAAGTGTCAACTCAGGCTCGATCTCGATGCTGGCTTCGGTCGGTCGAAGCTCTAGTTCTTCGGGGATGCTGACGCGGTTGTGTGTGTGAATACTAAGGTGATCATCGATACTCGGGCTCCTAGAGAGCGACGAGCGCACAGTAGATCTTGACATGGCGCGCAAAATCCGCGTCGATGTTTTAAAAAAGATGGAGTATGGCAAGGAATGGATGGCTCGGAAGCTCAGGCGCAAAGAGCCTATAAAGAGAGAAAGACTGGACGGCAGGGCCAGAGATATAGCGTGTAGCGCACTTTATGAAAAGTAGCAACAACAAGAGAAAAAAAAAAGAGAGAACGAATCAACGAGTGATTCAATTGTAATAAACAGAAGTCGTAGATAGTGGCAGCTAGTGAGTGAGACTCAGGCATATATAGTAGCGAGATCAAATCACGGGCTCGAAAAGGCACATTTCCAGCGATAGATCCCAGATGTGATGAAGACTTCGGCAGATGGCGGGTCCAGAGTGAAGTCGAAAACACCAGTATCGTGAATACTGGCGGTGCTGCAATGGCGCGCAGGGTAATTTCAAAGTCGTCGAAGAAAGGGTTGTCTCGTACAGGTGAAGTCGTCAGAAATCGAAAGTCGGTGGTTGATCAGATCAGCTTGCGATTGTAGCAGCAGCAACGAGGCAGTTCAAGATAGCGATATTGAGAGGAGCGAGTGGACGGACAATTAGACAACGAGGAAGGCGATTTCAAATGATAGACAATTAGATTTCTTTGAAAACATTCGTTTTTTTTCTAGACAAAAAAAAACGAACGACAGAAGCAAAAAAAAAAAAAAAACACACAAAAAAACACGAAAAACACACAAAAAAAAGAGTGACGAGGAGAAGCACAGCACAACAACACAACACAGCCCGAGACGGTGGGTGAATAGAGCGAAGCAGCAGTTGGCGACGGGCAGAAGAAGAAGAGGGGGTAAAGAAAGAAAAAGAAAAGAAAAGATTAGGAAAATACGAAAGGGAGCAGGAAGGGAAAGGAAAAGTAATTGCCTCCAGCAAGCTCAAGCGAGCACTACCAAGATGGATGGTTAATGGAGAAAACAAAGAAGTGCAGGGCAAGGCAAGGGTGCCTGGGTTCGTCTTCGTCACATTACAGCACAATACAGCATATTGTTAACTTCGATTGCAACAGTAAGTTATTACAGGCACTCTCTTAGCTGCAATAGCAGGAAAGACTTTGAAGCTAATGAAATTAATTCAAATTATAGTCTCCTCCTACTCCAGGATCGTGGGCCAAAGCCTGCGCATGGTGCCGTCCAGTCTCCGAGAGAATATAAATAAAAACAAAGCAAAATTACCACAGGATAGCATACGTGTATTTCCATACGGTTGTTTTCGTTGTTTTGCAAGTAATAATATTTGTGAAAATTATATCATCACGATTCTATATGGCTGTAGTCTAATGGCTACGCTACAATACCCATTTTTTTAACTCATTATTCGATTAGATATCAACTATGACAAGACGTTACATACAAACATATGCTCTGCAGACAAACACTTTCTTTCTGCCCTAGTCCCGACTATTTTTAAGGGCCGGTTCGTCGCTCACTGAAGGGGACGAAGGGGGAAAGGGAGTCCTTGCAAAAGGGGAACCGCCAGACCCTCATCAGCACGGGAAGAATGGCCAACGGTCAGTCACTCTGTCACCTGTCCAGTCCTCCTGTCCAGTGTCAGTCACTTTCTCTCTCAGATCACCTACCAAGATAAGCAGGCCAAGTGAGCCCGACTCTTCAAGTCACCTCCCACAGGGAGCGCTCAAGATAGCATGATGGCCACACTGTTGCTAACATTTTGAACAGCTGCTTCTAGGCTCTTTGCGCACAGATAGGATTGGTCGGAGCCTCATCCTTCTCGACCAACATATTGCAGCTTGATGAACCGCTAGTCTAAGAGCCAGCCAGCACCGAGCCTTCGCCCACGCATAACACGAAAGAAAGCAAGCAAAATAACATAGTACCAATAATACAACGGGCAACCAGGCCAGAACTGCAAGCTACTAATGTAAGAACACACATTACAGAGTCGAACAAGGGGACCCTGCTCACCCGCCCTTGCGTTCACATCTCGACTATGCCGTTCTTAGAAATGAAATACTAGACACCCAATGTGCGCTGCAACGCCACGCTGAGCTAGGCCCAAGTACAGAACATTCGACACAGATATACGTTCCATATCAATTATGCTGCAAGTCACACATCTGCCGTCTAGAGTGTTCATGCTTTGGGCCTCTCTCTCGCTCCCTCCCTCCTTTGGGTGCGAAGAGAAATAGGAGAGTTGTGTAAATCTGTTTGCCTCTGTCTGTCTTTGTTAAAAAGAGCTCTTAGTGCAGAAATCACTCCATCGAAGGAAGCACCGACGTCCTAGTGAAATGATTGTTGACGAGCCCAGTCCAATCCTGTCCTCTCATGATGGCAGCAAGCTAGAGCCTGTCAGATTCAGGGACCGTATTAGTCTTCCAAAAAGCATCTATCTTTTACTGAACTAAGAACAGTCCATGACACTCTTTTACTTGGGGGCAGGGCCATGCAGTCACCCCACAGTATTTCACTTTTACCAACCATAATGCCCACAGGCAGACCCTTTTTCTCTGTTTCCCGTCGGCTAATAGTAAGTAATAAAATAAAAAAAACTTGGATTGTTTATCTCTCCGAGAAGAATAAATGCGAAACAAAAGCATTCCCTAGAAGCCCGGATTGTGTGATCGGTCATACTAGAAGAAAAATATAAAATAAAAACAACAACAAACGCCCGCCAAGCAAAGAACGACAGTAATGAATATAATGATAATAATAATTATAATAATAAAAACGACAGTAGAATCAGAGCCAGCAAAACATTGATAGTGTATCTCTTGTGGTGTATCCCAATTTCTTTAACGCCCGTGCTCTGCTTTGCTCTTTTTTTTTCTGCCAATCCCGTCATTGCTTGCTACGGGGGCGGTACTTCTATCCGGTACTTCCAACAGCTTAAGCTCTCATTTGCTGACTAAACGACACAGGTCCTTTTCTCAGTCTTGTTTTTTTTTCTTTTTCTTTTTTTCATAATGATATGAGTTAGCATTATAGTGTCTTGGCAGATTACTCTATAGCTGCAACTTGATTTCTCTTTGTCTCTTGACGACAACAGCAAATAAAATAAAAATAAAAATAAAAGACTCAACCTCAGAGCGATATCCGAATATTGTTAGGTTTGTCCCAGTAGAAAAGTACGCAGTTGTAGTTCAAATCTCGCTTGGCTAGATGTAGCCAATGAATGGTAGGATGGGGATCAGCTCCTAGTTCTCAACAGGTTGCTCTGGTAAAGTTCTGATCTGCTAGAAAGAACATTACATCCCGTTCGTACGTTTATTTCAAGTGTGTGTTCGCATAAAACACATTTTTCGTTGGCGGGGAAAGAATATGCCAAAAACACAGATTATACTTTTTGTCTTGGACTTTTGCAGTTTGTATCTGCGTTTTGTTTCCTGTTATTCCAAGCATTCATCTTTTATACATTCTCTCGTTCGTTTCTAGTCATGTCTACCAAGGCCCTCTCAATTGCAATTGCAAAGGCGTACTTCTTGCTTATCGTCGCTGTTCCCCCCAAGCATTGGGTTCAAATCCCATACCAAGTACTACATCATTTTTCTATATTTATACCAAGCTACGTATTCTACTGACTTTACGAGGTGCAGAAACCAATTATATGGCCTCACTTGATTTTCATCTTAACCCCCAGTATAGATCGAAGCCGGACTGACGATCTAAACTTGTCCACTCCCCCTCCGCCATATAACACCTTGTCCCCTTTCCTACATTTCGGCATTCAGAGAATAGACGAAGTCTAGTAGCAATACTTTTCTTCCAATTCTTCTATACTTTTCTCTCCGTCAGTATTCGGCCTTCTTTGGTTTTTCAACTCTGATATGAATATTGCTCCAATCATGGAAACAAAATCATTTCAAGTCATTAGTACAAGGCGAAACGTGAGACTTTTTCACCAAAATTCTCGGCTACTCAACAAGTTTTGAATAATTTTTACTTATACCTACTCCAGAATATGTCTCTGTCCTAAACTGAGAGAGAATGTTGAGAAGGGTTGAGGGACGCCAAGATAACCACTCTGACTCAGATATCCAAGCCGTCAGGAGAAACATTCAATTTAAGAAAAAATATAAAGAATCAGTTAGAGACAATCCGAACCGTGGCCTTGTACAGTAAATATTCTATCAAAAGACAATCGGATGATAAAGAGGTGTTTGTTTTAGTCAGCGTGATGATCTCTTCTGCATCAAGAACTCTTGCCTACACTAACCCTAGCAGCTTATATGTATCTCAGCCTGCTGTGCATTCCCAATAGTGTTTCCCTTTGATACTACTCGTTCCTTTTTTCTTTTAATATGGAACTAACCTCTTTATTTTATCTTTATTTCAATACTAGGAGATTCAAGTACAGCCTTTATTTCCACTTATACAAAATTTATTTTCGTGCCTTGTATTGTATTGTATATAGT
>LXKZ01000329.1:0-16846 GCA_001856765.1 Endoconidiophora polonica
AGCTTGGATGTGTGAACGGGGTCTCAGCAGTAAAAAAAAAATTGCAGTGCACGCACGTATGACAATCGTGCAATGCCCTCCAGTCAGCCTAACGAAGCGGGGCGCTCGTTATAGTGATTAAAATGGCCTCTTACCACTCAAAAGGTGCCATATCGAGGGTTGTAGGAAGGAAGGTTGTATTCGTCCACTTAGTCATCAAGAGAGCATCACGAGGTCAACAAGACACTTACAACATTCAATATGAATCTAGAAGATAGTGATATTGAAGTAGTGATATTGAAGTAGTGATATTAAGGGTCATTGAAAACCTTGAAAAAGGCTAAACAAGTGTAGAATAGTACAATGCAGGGAAACAAATGTATATGAAGCGCAAGGAAATTGGTATTTTGATATATTTACTGAGAAAAACGTTCACAATAACATAACTAAAGAGGAAACTTAAAATCACAAAAAAACCGACTAATTACAAACACAATTTACACATGTGATAGAACAGACAGGATACTTAGGAAATTCTTTCATTTCTATTAAGGGCAGTAATTGAGGGAATATAATAAGCGTACAGAAGGCGATCTCGGTGCTCCGGTCTCCTATCCCCGTGCTGGTACGCCTGCCACGAGACAAGGAACAACAGGGGTATTGCAAGGAAAAATCAACGGCACAGCACACATGGCAGCCGCGATGACCAGCACGATTAGAGTAAAACAATTGTTTGAGTCAAAAGAAGAAATATAGAAGAAGATATCATGGGAGGAGGCGAGGAAATGAAGCCCGAGACCATGTGCCAGCTTCTGCCGCCGCTATCGAAGAATTACATTTTTGATAGCTATTAGTGGTGAAGTCACGAAAACAACAGCACTTTACGCAGACTTCTCGTGCTGGGTAGACACGCGCTGCAAGGAGACAACGAAGTCTTCGAGAGAACGCTGCTTCTGGGAGCCCTTGATGGACTTGCCGTGCATGAGGTTGTCGAAGCCAACAGAGTCCTGGAGCATGTAGTAGACACCGCCCATGACACAGAAGACACCGAAGGAGAAAATCCAGATACGGACAACGGCAACAATGGAAGTCTGCTCACCGTGCTCGAACCAACCCCAGATACAGAAGCAGGTGGCCAGGATATCGACGACCAGGATGGCGCCAGTCAACTGCCACGAGGGAATGGAAGACCAGAAGGGACCGTTGGCACGAGTGATGAAGATTAGCCAGTTCTCAGTCAAGGAGATCTGCAGGAACAGAACCTCATCCATGTTACCAAAGTTCTGGACGATACCACCATCCTCACCCTGAGCGTACATGGTGGTAACGGTGATCCAGGTACCGACAGCCAGAACAATACCCAGAAGAATAGACATACCCCAAAGCTTGGGCAGGTTCCACTTGACGGGGCTCATGGAGTAAGGAGCGTTGTCGTAGGCGATGGCAAGAGTGGCAATATCAGCGAAGATGGCAATGAAGACAACCAGCTCGATGTTCAGCGAACGGTTCATGATGGCAATCCACAGACCCAGGTAGATCTCGAGATGGATGGACAGAGCAATACGGTAGACAACGTAGGCATACATGCGGTGGAAAATCTGGCGAGAAGTCTTCAAGGCATCGATGATGGCACCCAGACCAGGAGCAAGGAAAACAATGTCGGCAGCGGAGCGAGCAGCATCAGAAGCACCCTCAACAGCAATACCAGTATCGGCCTTCTTCAGCGAGGGGGCATCGTTGACACCATCACCAGTCATACCAACCAGGTAACCACGTTGTTGTAGGATCTCGACGACGTTGTACTTGTGCTGGGGGAAAACCTCAGCGAAACCATCAGCAGCCTCGACGAAATCGTAGATATCGGAACCAGACATGTCACCGCCACCACCCAGACCCAGACGCTCAGCGTTGTAAACGTTGGTACCAAGACCTAGCTGGCGAGAAGTTTCACGAGCAATACCGACAGCATCACCAGTCAGCATCTTAATAGACAGACCCATACGCTTAGCCTCATTGATAGTGCGAGCAGTGTCATGACGAGGGGGATCCATGCAGGGCATGATACCGAGAATCTCCCAAGAACCACCCTCACGCTTGCGGGCAACACCGAGCGAACGGAAACCACGAGTAGCGAACTCAGCGACCTTGTTCTTGTAGTCCTCCTCAATGTCGTGGGGGATGGGGTGGTCGGAAGAAACGGTAGAGAGAACGAAAAGAGGAGCACCCTTGACGCAAGTGATGCGCTCACCCTGGGGAGAGACAACAATGGCGGTAACCTTCTTGGAGACAGGATCGAAGGGGAAGAACTGCTCGACATGGTACTTGGACAGAACGGACTTGGCACGAGGGTAGTAACGCAGAGACTTCAGGAAAGCCTTGTCGATGGCATCAATACCCTTCTTCTTGCGAGAAGCAGCCAGGCAGGCAGTCAGCATCAGATCATCGGCCTCAACACCGGCAACAGTGTAAGGCTCGGACAGAGATAGCTTGTTCTTGGTCAAGGTACCGGTCTTGTCAGAGCACAGAATCTCGACACCAGCCAGGGACTCAATAGCAGACAGCTTCTGGACGATAGCCTTCTTCTTGGCGAGGTAGGCGGCACCGACAGCCATGGTGGTGGTGACGACAGCGGGCAGACCGACGGGGACACCAATGATGGTGATGGCCAGGGTGAAGCGCAGGATATCAACAATGGGGTTAGAGCGGTAGAATGAGGATACCCAGGCAACCAGAAGAGTTAGGATGACCAGAACGAGCAGAATCGTACCAATACCGTTCAGGACCTCAGTAAAGTGACCAGTGCCACCGGCAGCACGGTTGACCAGAGCAGCAGCACGACCGACGTAGGTGTTATCACCGGTGGCAATAACTACCATGAAAGCCTTACCACGCTTAACAGACGAAGAGGCAAAGGTAGAATCGTTGTGGCGCTTGTCAACAGCCAGAGACTCGCCAGTGATGGCAGACTGATCAACTTGCAGGAAGGCGTCCTCGGTGACAACACGACCATCGGCGGGAATGATAGTACCCTCTTCGATTTCTAGAATATCACCGGGAACAACCTCTTGGGCCTCAATCTCCTTCAAGGCACCATCACGCAAAACAACAGCCTTTAGGGCCAGGGTCTTCTTCAGCTCCTCAACGATGGAACCGGCCTGGAACTCCTGGACGAAACCAACCATGGCGTTCAGCAGAAGTAGACCTGTAGATAAAATCAGATTAGTATCATAGTCGACGATAAGCGGGCGTGCACGAGCAGATTTGCTTCTATTGCGCTAGCTCCGTTAAAACAGATTTTCCGGATGAAGACTTACCGCAAATGACACCGAAATCAACCCCTGGAAGTGGAGAAAACTAAATGTTAGTCAAACTGCAATTTTGGACATTGTGGGGATCAATGCGGAAATAGTGGGACACCAAAGGTAGACACAGGGAAGGGAATCTGCCAACAAGCAGATGAGTGGATGCGATGGAAAGAGCGCAAAAAAGTGCGCCGACTGCTGTAGCAGTCGCGTCGCGTTCCTTCCTTCGTCCTCGCCAATCCTGTACTAGGCAGGGGGCAACGAATAAGAATGGATGGTACGCTGCATGATACGGCAATCGGACTGCATTTGTTTGGCTCTCCAGATCTAGACATTTTAAGTCCATGATTTTATTGTGTTTTCGCAACTCCCTACGCAATGGCGGGCCCAATAAACCGAGGTTTGATAGGGTGGACTTACAATCCTCAAGACCAGCACTATTGAAGTTGTTAGTATGTTTACATTCCCAATGTTGTTGTGATTTTATGCCATCGCAATTGTCCACGCCTGTTCCGCGCTGCACAAGTTGACCTGGTCAAATTGTACCCGCTTTTGATCGCTTGTTCGTGCCAGAGCCAATCAGAATGAGACGGCGACACTCGGCAATAATTCAGGACAGGGCCAACGCAACCTTGACCAGCAGGCTCAAATAGCAAGCTTTACGCAGGGTGACATTTGTTTCGTTTTTTTTGGAAACGAACGGACCAGTAATAAATGCTGATCCACAAGTGTCAATGCGACAAGCTATTACTTGTAGCCAGAAAACAAAGCTTTGGAGCGTATAGCTCGCGGGAATGCCACTTGAAGGGTGATTAGAGTATTGTGGATGACACTTACGCTAGAATAGCAGCGGCTTCCATCACGAATTGGATAGGTCCGATGAAGAAGCTGAAGAACTTCAGAATCAGGTTCTCCTTCTCCTCTTTCATTTGGTTGAAACCCCACTTCTTACGGCGAGCCAGGACCTCCTCCGAGGTCAGACCAGTCAAAGTCGAAGTCTGGAGTTGATCTTCTGGAACGACACGGCCACCAAGGCCGTGCTCGTCCTCCTCTTCCTCGTCATCCTGGTGTCCATCCTGGGACTCCAGTTCTTCGATAAGGGCGTCAATGTCCTCATCATCTTCCTCAGCCTCAGCACCCTTTGTAGGGATGACTGCAGGAGGCTTCTCCTCATACTGCGGTTGAGCCGCAGCAGTAGTATCGGCCATGTTGTGGTTTTTCGAGTGGAATTATTAAGGTATCTAATTCAAATTTGTTTTTTGGCGGGATGTATACGACAGGCAAGTCGCAGAAATAATTAAGTGATAAGTACTGTAAGAAAAGGGAAAACAGGTTAGTTGGGTTGCGTCAAGATGAGCGGCACTGGATGGTCTTATATATAGGAAAGGGAAAATGGAAAGGACAAGAGCCAAGTCCCGAAGAATGTACAGTAATCACAGCGGCAACGGGTATAAAGAAGACAATACTCCAGGGACAACTGACGGGTTGCCCCAGGCATCTTTTAAGTTGCTTCTCTTAGCTCGCCGTTTCAGCAGATATAGGTCAGTCACAACTATGGAGCAACCACTGCGCAGCACATATGGGGTTCCGGGAATGTTGCCAGGAACAAGAATCTGTTGATGGGAGTGATACAAGGGATGATTGCTGCTCGCAGCCAAGGCGTCCCAAACTATGCAGAAGGGATGGGACGAGTGCGAAGACAGCAGCAGCGAGATGGAGGGTATGATAGAGAGGGAGGGAGAGAGTGAGAGAGAGCGGTAGGCAGAAAACAATGCTAGCGCTAGTTGCTAGCAGAGCCGAAATCGATGGTTAGAAGCGCAAGCCAAGCTGATGCGTTCATTGCACACGAAGACAGGACAAGCAAAGCCAGGGCAGACAGCGAGATGGGCATGAGAAGTGAGGATAAGATGTGATGGTTATGATGATGAGGACAGGCAGTTGAAAGAAGATGGAAATACTCACACCACCGCACGAAAAGTGAGGGCCGGATAACGGGACAGTAAAGTCTTGATCGTACCTTCCGTGGGTAAGGAAGAAAGGAAAAAAAAAAAAGAGTAAAAGCTAATCGAAGGGGGAGACCGGCGCCTTTTAAAGATTTTGATTCTAGGCGGGCTAGCCATAGACTTTTGGATCGAATTCTGCGAATTCTGCGACTTACCGGAACGGACGCAGGTCGAGTTAGTTAGTGGCCCTTCATTTTCGCCCACGCTTCTCGTTGCAGCTTATTTGCTTCTTAGTCTCTCGCTTTTTCTTTGCTGTCAACGAAGTAACTTTAGGTTAGTCTCATTGCTTAGTGCTACTCTGCCTTCCAGGCGCAAGCCAGTGCGTTAGTTGTCGGCCGGGGTTGGGCTAGCCTGGGTGGCATGGTGGCCTAGGACTTTTACTCTTTCTGGACTTGTAGGGCTTTCTTAGGACTTTATCCACTATATTCTCGTTCTGTGCGTCTTTTATTCGACATTTCTTTTTTATGTCTTTTATTTCCTTCGCTCTAAATTGTCCTGAATTTATTCCCATTTGTTTGTCTATCTCCCCTGTATATTTCGTCTCTTGCTCTTCCTGACCTGCCAACCCGCGCCAACATGCACTCAAAACCAGGGCCAAATTCACCCCCCGGGCGTAAGTCAAATTCAGGCCTCTCCTAGTCCAGAAAGTCGCTACTAGCGTCCACTGTAATTGTAATGGGTCTGGCCTTGTTTACGACCAACCGTTTCCAGTTATAGGCTCCCAACTCTGTTCTAAAGTCTATTTCGTTTCTTAGATGTCAAAGTTCTTCGCCGCCCATTATCTCGCCCACTGTGCACGCTTGGCTGCAAACACAATAACTCCCAGCCCGTCTAACTGGTCACCCTAGAATCTGCAACTCTTCAAAGTCCTTGTATACTAAGAATAAATAATAAACAATAAAGACCGAAAATCGCCAGGACTTCCTTCCCCTTCTGCCAGTTAGGCGGCTTGGCTAGCAGTTACTACCCAGAAAGTCGCCTGTCTGGGAGACTCCGATGGGACTTGGTACTGAAGATCAGTTACTACGTTTACATTCTCTCTTTTTCAGATAGGCGGCCAGAAAATCGCGCTTAAATTCAAGGAAGAAAATGGATATAAATTAAGAAAAGAAAAAAGGAAATTTGGGTGCGAAAGCCGTCAGAGGGCCCGGCCGCCTATCAGAGACCTGCTCTGATCGCTTCTCCCCCAAAATCCGCCTCTAGTACCCAGACATGATCTTGCCAAGTGCATCAACTTGCTCGATACGCTCTTGTCTCAACTTTGCTCTATAACCTTCTCTCTATATATACACTCTCTTTCTCTGTGTGTTGCTTTGTTTCTCTTTTCTATACGGCGGTCCCTTATCTATGAGCTGGCCAATGCCGCGTACGGAGAGCCCACATAGAGCCAGCATGCAACATGGCGCTTCTTGTCCGGTTCTTACCTTTAACGCTTTACTATCACACCTTTTTCATGCTTGGCAAGTCTTCAAAAGTACTTTGATAGGTTTAATATAGTCAGGGGAAGGGTTGGAGAAGAAGAATAGAGAGAAGGAAGGGGGGGGGGGGGGGGAGATTGTGTGTACCTCTGGACATGTATGACGATAGGCGTGCTCAAAGGCCCGTGTGTGTTTATCTTGTGATTTCTTTCTTCTTGCCTTTTAGCTTAGCAACGACGACAACAAGCCACCACATCGTCTGGAACGCTCTCTGATAGAAAGGAAAACGCTCAAACAGTAATGTCTTTTACGGGTTTGCACGTCTTCGTCCCACATAATGAAATTAAGAGGTGGCTGCCAACATGAGATAGTTGCCGCTTCTTATTCATAACGCCTTTTGGGGATTAGAGAGGAAATATGCTTGATAATGCCGTAGCAATGCCTTTTTTCATGTTATTACAGTACTATATATTGTTTTCACACAGTCGGTCAACACCGATTTATAGTAGCCATTAGTACTAATTTATCACCTTTTGCACAGTATACACTACTGGGAACTACTTAATTCTCACTCTATTTCCCTCATGAGGGAACTATTACTAATGCTTTTGTTCATTCTAAGGGTTAGTTAGATTTCGTATACACTAGTTCATGATCGAGGCTCATGAACAGATTGCCTCTCAGAAAGGGATTAGAGACAATGCGTACTAGAGTCTGCACGCTTGTATATCGACGAGTCTAGAAAACGTAGTTTAGTTGTTCGAATGCGGCTCTCAGTCTAAATTGGCGTGCAGGCAAAGAAAAAACAAGACAGCGTCACAAGAACATAGAGCAGAACAATCCGAAAGAGCGACGGCCGCCTGGCATTAGGCGGTAAAGCCTTATCACTAAACCACTGATACCTCAAGAAAAAGAGAGATCACGAAGATTTCGCCGTCGTCGTAGTTGCGATGGATGCAACGAGGAAAGCAGAGAGAAGAAGAAGAAGAAGAAGGAAATCGGAGCTAATGCAGGCATCTCAAGCATTCCCTCCCATCCCATTCCACCCCCCCACATCCTGCCCCCCCGAGCGAAGAACATAAAGTGACTGATTGTAATAGCAGACTGATCGTCAATAGAAGCAGAGAGACGCACCTATCAATGTCGTTATGTTTTTCTGTGGGTATTGCTTACTGGTTGGCGTTAGGCCAAGTCGATAGGTATTGCAGATGATCATTCCCATCCATCTATATACTACCATCTACATTACGACGTACTACAGGCTGTTTTTCTTTGCTTACATACTTAATCTTTAATACCACTAGCCAGTATACAAATGGCGGTATGATGTGGATTAACATCTATACTACTATATGCGCAATGCATATCTACAGTACTGGAGTTACTTTTGCCTGCTCGGCATGGCCGTTGATGAATTAGTAATCCAAGCACAGAGGCAAGAAGGACAAGATGCCCTCCCTTGGTTTTTAGCTACTGTCGAATCTACAGCAAACAATCAAAAATAAAGACTGAAAGCCCGCCTCTCAGAGGAGAAACAATTTGACCGAAACGGACTTGACGGTATTTACCTTTCTCTTCTCGTACACAACTTATCCCAGTTCCTTTCGATCTTTTCAAGGGCTTGAGAATCGTGAGCGAGGCTTTCCGACAATAACCATGCTTTCCGATGTTATTTTATTGAGGTCTAAGGCCGGCAACAAGGTACAATACAGAGAATATTACTGGCTTAGCTGGACAAGGTAGTTTAGGCCAGAACACACAAACAAAAGAAGCAAGACATCCATCCATGGATAAATTGTCCTCATGGACTTTGGACAAGGCTCGACAAGGAATAACTGACTTGCTAGTTGTTCGTTCACTTGCGTCTGAATTGAGAACACCCACCTGGCCATGCTATCTAATATGATGCTCCGACGTGTAGACGACGAATACTTAGCATGATAAGAAAGCTACGACACATCAGCTAATAGTATCTACTGATATCGTCGTTTTGTTCCTGTTCATCTAGCCGACGCCTTGACGTAAACGATGAAAACTACGACTCATGTAGACCTTTGCTTTATATATATATATATATATATATATATATATATATATATTTCAACTGCGTTGCGTCCGTTTTTTTTATGCGTCCGCCCTGAACTTGTCCAATTCCATTTAGTAACAAAGATGCCCCCAAACAGAGGGAAAACTAAAACTGCGAGCTTCATAGGGCAATATATTTATGTCACTAATACTAGCGAACAAATAACATATTGCCTGCAAGAAAGTCCATCTTGCACTTTAAAGCGGATACGAACCTCATTGTATCCCACAACTGCTTTTTCCACGATGTTCGAACTGGTTGCCAGGAGCAATAATCAAGTAGCCGTAGCCATACAAAATGGACCTTGTTCGTCCGCTTCGAGCATTTTTTTTTTCATGCGCAATGAAAGGGGGCTGCGAGACGGACAGACAAGCAAACAGGTGAAAAGAGCAATAACATTGGAGGCAAGGCTATAATCAACAAGACACATTGGGATAAGACGAAGAGGCAATGTTCGGCAAGCAAAGAATACAAAACATCAACACAACGATGTCGCTTTGCTTTGGATCTGGCATAACCGCCACCCCCCTTAATAATGACCCATCGGAGTTTGGTAGCCAGAACCTCGTCGATAAAACATGCCAACCATATGGAATAACAGGCTACCTCGAATAGCCTCGTTGAATCGAGCATGTTCGCTCTAGACAATGCCTAAACCCGATTTTCTGGTCTTTTATTCCCCTGTCACGAACAAAATATTCTCGTTCGTATCATTTGTACCGGGAGATAATAACAATATCAAAGAAAAGAAAATAAAATAAAATAAAATAGAGGGATTAAAAAGTAAAAGTGTGGATTTACCAGAAGCTTGTTTTTCATCTGTTGGAATTCAGCCGAGAGCCGCAACATTCCGTCCACCGAGTCGCTAAAAGAAGACAAAATATACAGTAACCCGCCTTGTTTAATCATCTATATAAAATAAACACACATATATATATATATATATATGTATGTATTAGTTTCTTTCTTCTCTAGGCCATTTAGGTTATATGAATCCGGAAATCAATATGGCTCACTGACTTATATGAGACAATACATAATAGCTTGCATGTACTAGGAACCCTCAGAAGAATACTCAATATTGATACATATGACAAAAACACCGAATCATGCCGTGGTGACACACCTTATTCTTGACGTCCTGCTTGTCTCCTCTTTACGCCTTTGCTATCCATTCATGACCCATCTCTATATTTTCTTCAACTAGAGCAACAATATACTCTTGCCGTGCTTTGATGGTATCGATGGGGCCTTGCTGAAGCTTCTCATAGCACACAAACCTTGCTTCTAATGACAGTTCTAGAACGCCTTTGTCCGTCATTGTAAGGTTGAATATCTAGAGAGTATCTCTCCTCCATCCCCCCCCCCTTCTCTAAAAAAAAAGGATGGATTCGGCTTTGCGCAGAATATAATAATCTAGCATAATCCAATGGCTGAAGGGGATATTCGGATTTTGATAGAACGCAGCTATTGCACGACAGTACTATATCCATAACAAGGATGAGGGAATGTTCTGTTTTCTTCGGTTTATTTTCTGAAAAGTTCTCTGATTCACAATTTTTTATTAGGGGAGTCGTCATGTGGAGGCGGTGGCGAACGGGATTACACTGGATATAAGTAATATCACAATATACTTCTGATATATGCCGTTGGGACTCTGGAAGCTGTATATTCTCTTCTCACGTTTATATGTGTTGTAATGGCAGATCTGCATTAAAATTTCCGGTGTTGTTCAGGCTGATCTAGGGTCCCCTTCATTTCCGTTCATTGATTTGAATGCCGGTAAATAATATCAGATTTGCTTGGTGATAGCCGATACGCAATTGAACAAGAGCGGGAATACGTGATACCTTACTACTACCACATCCTCTTCTTCTTTTGAATTTAGGCACATATTTGGCCGGCCACCCCTTCTCTTGTGCAGTTGGCCTGCTACTAAGCGAAGTTCCTCCCCCCCCAACTCCGTTACACGGCAGAAATAATAGGAATAGAATAGGATAGGGTTAAAAAAAAAAGGTGGTTAAAGCCGCTCTGCCTAGTATGGAACAAGGCCTTGTACAGTGGGTTACATGTTCATGTCCCATGCCTGTTATCCTTCTTCCATGTCGCCAGTAATGATGCATGTGCTCCTCAGGTAAGTTGCTCAGGCAGTTACAGTTGCTGCTGTTATATCCCCCGTAAAGTTTCTCGTTCATGATGTTATTGGGATGCACTCTTCCGGTGATGCCATGCAGTATATCAGCCGCTTATATTGGCCGATTGCCGCCGCCTTGTCGAGACCAAAATATAATAGCAGCTTGTCTCAGGACAAGCACCAACCACCCAACAGGATGTCGATTAGAAAATAAATAAATAAAATATACGGTGTTTAATTTAACAGGGTGTACTTATTCGGTGATTTCGAAAGACACGAAAAAACGGCGAGTGGCAAAGAGTAGAAGTAGTAGCATGATGAGAATCTAGTGCATTCGACAGCTTTGCTTCTTGAGCGCTCAATATCTTCTGGCTTAGCGGATATAATCAGGATACAATAATAGGGGTGGCTGCGGTAGGCGGACTTATAAAGCTAGAATCACAGAATAGGATTCCATGTGACTGTGTTGCTCAGACAATTAATTCTATTCGCCAAACGAATAAAGATGGGAAAAACTATGAAAACAATAATTATGTCAATTTGCTTCACATTGGCTTTCTTTGAATAGCCGTTCCCATATGTTAGAAACTCGCATACTATATCATAGTGGCTTGTTTCCAGTCAACCAGTCAACTAACTGCCTTATTGATTATGACTACCAAATATTAAACTAAGTAGAAAAGAGAAAGAGAAAGAGAAAGTCTCCCAGGGGGCCTGAATAAGACCCTTGGGCTATCAACAAACAGGCAGGGTTGGCCCGAACCCTAATATGCAACCTCTTAGCACTCATAATCGATCTCATTCAAGTTGAATACGACCTTAGTAGAGAACCACAGCTTTATCTATACGCTTGGCTATAGAACACATTACTTATAGTATAAACAAACTGCTATATCATTCAATGGCGGATTGTATATCTTGTGACGTCAACACTCCCTTTTCCCAAAAACCAAGAACCGAATAAAATAACTCCGGTTCTGTCTGACTAGAACATAGGTTGTAAGACAATCCATCCATTGTTGCACCACGAGGCGAAATAGAGTTTTATTTTTCTTCCTTCTCTTCTTCTCCTTTATGTACCTAAGCCAATATTACCAACTTACATAAGTTGTTGAAACATCTACGAGTGAGTACGTAGGCTATTAGGAAGGTAGCAACAAACAAAATATATAGCATGCGTAGCGCTACATGTGTTGTGTGCCGCGGAGTTTTTGATGCTACAAAGCACAATGCACATCACTCACCTAAAGTCTTGCTTACAGAATGACAAACTGCGACTTTATTTGACGGAAAAGTGTAGACAGAGAGACATAGACGAAATCCACCGTTTAGAATGTTCTACGGATGGGTCTGGAACAAAATACTGACAAATTCAAATTTTCTTCTTAATCTCTCTATGCCCGTATACGGTCTTGATTTTCTTAGCGCAAACATGTGATATGTACTTATCCGCATACAAAGTGAGAATAATGTGAGCGGCTGAGAGCCCTTTGGGTATAGTTGTTCCGTGCCTTCGCCGTCTTTTATCCGAGCTAATGGCGGCTCCAAACATGAAGAAAAAATCTTTCATTTTCGCTTTGGCTTAATTCAGAACGAAATGAGTTGGCTGAGAGAAAGATATAGTAATATATACTAAGGCTGGTAATGGAATGTGTATTCAAAGTTACAAGTGTCTATGCTGAACTTTATGCGAAGTTATAAGTTGGTGCGTGCCATCTACTGAAAAAGATCCATATAGACTAAACTAATTTTGTTTTCAGAGCTTTCCGTCTTTGTATTGAAAGTAGAGTTGAATTAAATGGGAACTCACACTTTGTCACTAAGCTGGAGACTTAAACGGCGGCTCTGTTGCGTTCAACACCACAAACAAGAAAGGCTTAGTATTTACAACTACGGACTAGCTCGGATCTTCAGTTTTAGACTTGCTGGAGAAATCAAGGATCGGTGATTGGTTGTGAATATCTATCAAGTTTTTATCATTTGACGTTGATAGTATATAGAATAACCTAAGACAACGCTTTACGGCGGATTGATGCTAAATGAGTTAGTGGCCTAGGCGACAAGGAACACCGAGGCATCTCTATTTTCTAGACATAGAAAGAGATTTAGTATAGATAGTAAGGATTACTTAGTACGTTAGGACAAAGATACCAGCAACAGTCGGCTAAGGCGCCTTTGGGGATAACAGGGGCACATCCTGGATAATTTTACTCGCTTCCAATAGTAGGCTACAAGAACAAGCCCTTGATAGCAAGCACGGGAAAGTTCTCAACTATATTTTTGTTTGGGCGATCTCTTTTTTTCTTCCAATTTTTTTTTCCTTTTCATGGTTGAGTGGATGGGGCCCTTGTGAATATTCATGGGCTTGTAGATAAAGCCGCTTTAACTACGATATTTGCTACCCGATATCAACAACAGGCAAGCGAAAGAGAAATAATGGAATACAGATGTTAATAGCGGATGTAGGTTGCTATCACGATATTGATACAAGTAATATATAAGGCTTGGTAAATAAACACATACCTAACTAAATAGGAACATAAAACAAGCAGTTGATGAAATTGGATCTCCTTCCTCGGTGATAATTTAACGTTGACCTAAGATGGAGAATGTAAGGGGGGAGCGCACTTTATGAAATCCCGCCCACGATATCTTGAAACTTACAGAGGTCCTCCCCCCCCCCCCCCCCAAAAAAAAAAAAAAAGTCTAGTTATTACAGGGTATGTAATTAACGGTTATAATAATTTCCATGGGCGAAATCGGGCTTTAGATTTGTTAGGCCTCTGACGTTCAATCTAGTTGGACTACAGTATGAGCCTGTTAACAAGAGCGGGGAAACCCAGTATTTCTCTTCTCTCTATTTGCTCAATATTTACTCAAAAAGGGCCACGGGCTGCAAATCAAGTTACGTGTTATGATACATATATCTATATATTTCCGAATCTTTATCGCCGCTCACTAAAGAATGGCCTAGCAAATGGAACGAGACGGCTTCTGCGAAGTATCGGCACCGAACACGTCCTTCGTTCTGCCGAAAGCCGATGGGCTACGACTAAGCAACCAAAATATATAGTGCTGTAGTGAACCAAAACCAACGGATGATAAAGACCCTTCTAGATGGCTAGCGCTAGACTGGACTGTGCTAGTCTTGTATTTTCTCGTGGTTGGATAAGTAGACATTTTAGTGATATTTGGCTGTGCTTTACCAGCTCTGCAGCGCCATTTCCATATTCGTAAGTGCGCAATTTATGCTGTTTTATTCTTGCAGATTTTTTCCCCAGCCAATTGATTTCAGCCAAACAAACACCGATCCGATCCGCGATAATAACCGGACATTTTACAGGATAGTGTAAATAAACCAAACACAAGGCATTATACACTGTATAATAATGTGGGTTGGGCTACAAAAATGTTAAAATGATGATAGCTGCTGCCTCAAGATTCGTTGTTGAACATACGGGCTGTGAGCTAATGGCTAAGCCCTTCGATAAACCTTGGATCAAGGCCTTGGTATGTACAGGGTTTATTTATCTTTGTTTTATTTTTATAGCGGTGTCATGATCAACGCTGTCATATGACGACACACACACAACACGCGCTCTTTGACGTGTTTCGTTTCAGTGATGAAGCAGCTAAAACGAAGAACTATAGAGGGAAGCCAAAAAAATACACAGAAGGGGAAGCAAGGGTAAGATCAAGTTGCAAAAGCCAAGGCAATAGATCGTCGGCATTGTTTTCTTGAAAATGTGTCTGAGGGTTTTGGTTTGCGTAATTGTATTTGATACTATAGTAGTCAAGAAAGACAGCCGTTACGTTTGCTCAAAGAACATGATACTCTCTATGATAACTTTTCTGAAAAGAAAACAAAACCCTAGCACGAGTAGCTGCCATTTAGAATGGGAAAAAAGGCCAAGAAGGCTAAGACTTTGTAACCATATGTGACTGTAGCTTAGATACATTTCTCTCAGGTATCTAAGAGGGCAATGATGCATTGGCTATTCACGCCAAGAAACTGTTCAAGGTGGAAGAGTACTGGGCAAGCTTATATTTCGAATATCATTTCGCTGCTCACAATTTCTGCTCCCTTATTTCCTCTTCTATCAATGTTAGTTACAAAATGCAAGAAACGTGTTGTTTTCGTATAGAACACATTATATAGGCACCTCTTTGAACATGCTGATATCCACACGACTTTTCCTCCACCTTGTTAGTCTAGTCAGATGGATAACCCGTCGTAGGTCATAAAGCAACATCTAGGCTCTTCTTGATTAATAAATGAAAAGCAAGATCTTTGGTATCATTAGCATGAGGTACAGTGTTCTTTTGATTGATTGATTTTTATATATTATACTGCCTTTGCGTCAGTGTTCCTTCAAAAAAAAAGAAACCTATTACCTGACTAGATGCTGACTATTACGAGACATATCTATTCATATACAGCAGTCAATGAATGCTGTTGAATACGTGATTTTATTTTTTGCCTCCCCTTTGTACGAAATGCAAATGGGGCCAAGAAAACAGTGAGGCACAAACATCAATAGTCATAGAAAGGTTATCATAGTTTTGTTGCATAGTTATGGCTTTATAAAGATAAAGTTTCGCATACTATATCATGGAGTAATACAACCAAATTATTTCCTGGTTATTGATATTACAAAAAGACAGGTAAATGACAATCCAAGTACGCACGAACGTGTAGATGAGCCCGACTTGATTGATGTCATCTTATTCAAGAAGATTGCATCAACCGGCAGATAAAGAAGTGTACACGAACGCCGTGTTATAATCTGCTCTAGGGAAGAACGACCAAGCGGCAAGATATAGAGCTGATAAATGCAAAGGGGCTTTTTTTTTTTTTGGAGAAAGCGGCGCTCCAAAATCGGCGATGCCTTGAGAAAAATGGAGAGGAAGGATGTTCGATGGTCGTGGCGCTGAGAAAGACAGATAAATCGTAGAACTAGACTAGCACTAGGTCAAGCGCCACCAGTGACAAGATATAATGATGTTACTTGCTATAAAGAAGCTGCTCATGGCTTGATTCTTGATAACGTATGCACAATCAGGAGGACTGTACCTTGTAGTCTACCTTGTAGAGGAACAGCACAGCGGTGCATGTACATGAGTTGAGTTAGCGTACGTACAAACAAACAATATATATCAGTGAACTGCACAGCACGGCCTCTCGATAACATCGCTGTCGATACAGAGCAGCGATCTTTGAGTATGCAAAGTCGAGGTTGCAACATCAAAAAAAAATCTTATGCCTTTTTTGCCAGCACATCAAGCAGGTTTTTCGGTGTTATCTATTCTCTAGCAACGTGAAGAGTAGATAAGTAAGATCAAGGGGTCCAGGGGTCATATCGGCCTATTCCTCCGGTTGATTCTTAGCTTGAATCGAAGATTTTGGAGAGAGAGAGAGAGTGTGTGTGTGTCTGATGAGAAAAAGGTCTGAGTGCCAAGTCCTTCATAATGCGCTAAAGGAAAGAGAAAAAAGCTACTACCTATGTAAACTTGAATTCCGTTCCATGCACTGGCCCTCGTAGCAATAAATAGCAAGTTAACCATTCAGTCTAAAAAGGCACGTATCGTTTTAGTAACTATAGACGCCGCCTTCATGAAGTGCGAATAACCAGCAGACAAGGCTCGTCCGACGATGGGGTGTATATATCTGTGGGTGTCTGTGTTTATGTGTACTATAGTGAATGAATTATAACAAGATTCGTTGACTAGCTTAGATCACTGGACGGCTGGAAAGCCGTTGTTCAGGTAGTTCCGTTGGCCAGTGTTTAGGTATGTTTGGGTATGTTTCTACCAAGTCACTGCTAATACGGCTCTGGGACCGTAATTTGCCATAGAACTTCTTTTGTTGTCTTCCTATTTGGCTTTTCTCAAAGACGATAGAATCCTTCCCCCCCCCCCCCCCC
>LXKZ01000330.1:0-10887 GCA_001856765.1 Endoconidiophora polonica
TGATTCCAGTAAACTTTAACTATATACAATACAATACAATACCATATAATGCCAGTATCACGACGTCACCTTCCGATATGACGCAGTGCCAGTCAAGGCTTCAGCATTCACTAATATAGAAGAGACCAGAATTCATCATACTAATGAACTTCTGACAGATTTAGGGTCACCAGTGCATCTTTTGCTGTTTTCTCTCACACCACTCATGTTACTTATTCTCACTAACTTCATCGTTGATTGGTCAGAAATCTAAGACGAGCAAGTTTCCATGTGTCATAGGGCTAAGGTACACGAGCCAAGACGGCTTGCGCTTCCAGGTGCCGTTTATGGTCGGTAAGCCGGCCTTTTTGATGCAAGAATGAAAAAATGTTTAGTTTCTTCTGCTTGTATAAGAGTTAGTTGCCCTTTGTATGACCAGTCGCGTTTGTAAGATAAAGTAAGGTGAGCATAATCTAGGCTATCGTCTTTCTATGGAAAAAAAAGGATTCATGAGAAGACGGAAACAATAAGTAGTATTCCCATCACAATGGTCAAGTAGTTAATGTTTTCTATCTACTATGACACCATCGACCCTGCGGTTCAAGCATGACGGCCCACCAACGGCGTCCGTCAGACAGACTGAAGGCTATTTAGTTACTAATAGTACCGTTACTTTAGTACTAGGTACTGCTGTTGACTATGTTATATCAAGCTAATATTCCTTCCTATGTCCGTCTTCGCGAGGGGGGGGCTATGTGGGCCTGGGACAGTTGACTAAGAACCATTCCTGGATGTTTATGGGCTCGCTAGATCTCTTAGTATATGTTTTTTTCTCTTATTCTTTCAGGGATATTGGCCGTAAGCGTATTGCTTTAGCTTCATCGGTAAGTGTTATAGCTTGTTCGTGGGTGTCTGAGAGGAAGTCCAAAGGCACAGGTTTACTAAGAAATTTGGCTACTTTGACATCTCTTCCTTGACTATCTTAGTATTGTATAAAGAGTAAAGGAGGTTGGCCTTTTATTTCATCTTTCTCTCTTTTTCCCCCTCTAATCTCGTCTTCGTCTTGGTTGTTAATAGAGATCACCACGATCTTTACTGCATTTTTAAGCCACTTGCTTAAAAGCTCGCCATCGGATTCCCTTTTTTTTTTTGTTTTTTCCACTTGGCCCGCTTAGTCTCAAACGATTAATAAGAGCGTGTCTTATCTCACACTAAGCTAAAAACTAAGGATTGTGATCCCGTGTCTATTATCTCGTCAGCGGAAACTAGATTATCATGTGCTGTAGTACGGCGCTATCTATACATATAAATTCAAGTCTCGCATACTACTTTGCAATCTGAGAATCATGGTTTCGGATTCTAATATCACAATCAAGGCTCCGCGCCGGAGTTGGTTTCAACGCCTCTCCGATGAAGTTGACCCGGCATATACTGAAATTCTCATTCTTACCTGCTGTGCCGTCACCGGTCTTTGTGACACTGTTTTTTTCAATGCGGCTGGTGTCTTTGTTGGCATGCAGACTGGTAAGTAAATCAAGTTGCTATGATACTACATGGACACTCTTATAGAGAGCTTTGAGCTAATCTTGATTCTATTAACGGACTCTGCTAACACTTGTTTCTTTAGGAAACACTATCTTCTTGGCTCTCGGTACAGCCAGCCTACCGCCTCTCGAGCCACAGCTTTGGATCAAGGCTTTAGTATCCATCGGCGCCTTCTGGGCAGGTTGCTTCAGCTTCGGATGGCTGCGTATATTTGGCGCGAAACGGAAGTCAACTCTGTTTATTAACTTTGCTCTTCAAGCTCTATTCCTTCTCGCCGTTGCTCTCATGACCCAGGTCGGAGCTATCCCCCAGTTTAAGCGCTACGCTGTGTCACCAGATAAGGAACTCCACGACGGCAGTACTGGCTCCATGATTGTTCTTTTGCCCGTTTCACTTCTAGCGTTTCAGTTTGGCGGTCAAGTTGTCTGCAGCCGCGTTCTCGGCTTCAACGAGGTCCCAACTAGTGTTCTCACGTCTCTATACTGCGACCTACTCTCTGACCCGAAGCTGTTTGCTCCGTTACGCCAGAATGTCAAGCGTAACCGCCGTATCATTGCTATGGTCCTTCTGCTACTTGGCGGCGTTGTTGGTAGTTGGCTTCAGCGTACCCATGGCGGAATGCCTCCTGCTATCTGGGTTGCTGGCGGTATGAAGGTGATCATGGCAGTAGCCTGCCTATTTTGGAGGAGCAAGATCATTGCAAATGGCGAGTCCAAGGCGTAATGATAAAGTAGAGCAAACCCCAGAGCATTATTCTGGAGATATTTTATAACTTAAGAAGGAGTGGCCGTCAACTGTAACTGTGCATATCAAAATCTCCGAAGCCATTAATTACTCACGTTAGCATATGCATATTAGAATTTTAGACACATGTTAGATGTCAACAATGAACTTGATTCATCAGTACCCATACTATACAGATATATTGAAAGCATATACAACCACCGGAGCATGATGTACTCCTAAACACTTGCATCCGTAACATCGTGATACAAAACGCACTTTACTAGGAGGAAAACATACGAGCTTAACAATGAATGAGAATCAATACCAAGATGAACTGATGACATGGAAAAATAGAGATATACATGTTTCTTTTCCCCTGGGGACTGAATAAAATAGCGAGGTTTCAGTCGAATCAATGGATAAAATCACTTCCGGTACACTATTCGTCGATTGCAGAGAGAAGCATCAAGCCTATTGAGATAACATGAGAAAAAAAAAGCTAAACGCAGCGTTGGGGCTTAACACATGATGAGTATAGAAGAATGTCAAAGTGTTTTGAAAAAAGAACATGAAATTGAAATTTGATAAACAGAAGAGAGAAATAGATATGTATCCCCAGGTTCCAGGCATATTCGGCATCACCGTCCATTCTAGGCGGTCGGTATAGGCTAAACTATGCTCAGTATGGAGTATAAGAGAAGAAAAGAAGAATTGGGCTGAGTATGATAAATAGGAAAATAAAGCCACCAACGCCACCAACACCGTGAAATAAGAACAAACAAAAAGGCGTATGAAAGAGAAAGAAAGAGAGAAAGGGAAGGAAAAAAAAAAAAACAAAGAACAAAAACGGTTCGGATGGTAAAGATTAAAAAAAAGCTTCTCCCGGTGTATCGAACAATATAAGGGTTGTGTGAAGTCGACTTTCGGTAGGTTCGGAAACGATACCTTACCTTACGTTACCAACTGCATATATAGTGATAGATGGTAAAAATCGATGCATTTCGGCTGGAGCCGATATTCCATCCGGTGGCATTTGTTTCGGCTGTGAGGGTGTGAGGGTGTGGATGTCTATAAACGAGAGTAAGAGTATGTAATTTGCTCCTCTTGCTTTTACATCATGACACATTTAGAGTCGTCGTTATCCTTTTTCACACTCAAGGCAACTCGCGCCGCCTCGGTAAAGGCCTCATTCACGCCGCGGTTGCGCATGGCGGAACATTCGAGATACCGCAAGGCGTTGATGCGGCGAGCGACTTCTAGTCCCTGCTCATAGTTGATAGTAGGCTTCTTCTCGCCGCTCTTAGCTGCAGAGTCTTCGCCCTCCTCTTCAGCATCACCTTCGCGCAGATCGCACTTGAGCGCTACGAGCACCAGCTTAGTGTTTGGGCAGTTGTCAGCAATCTCGCCCACCCATTTGCTCTCGACGTTCTCAAGCGAGTCCTTGCTATCGACACTGTAGCAAAGCATAATAAGGTCCGTATCGTCTAGGCACGCATAGAAGCGAAAATTAGTTGACGTTAATCGTGGCTTGGTTGACAAGTGAGTATAGGCAGATCTTACCGTATGAAAGACTACGAAGCCGGTCAAATTCTTCCTGTCCAGCAGTATCCCAGAGTGACAGCTCGATGTGGACATTATCGACAAAGATATCTATGAGCAGTATTGTTTAGTATACAGCATGTAAACGGGGCCGCGCCATTGGATTCGACTGGGTGTGACATGTCATCATCATACCATGTACGTAGTTCTCGAATACTGTCGGCTCGTAAACAGTCGGGAAGTATCTAGAAGCGCGGGTTACGTCAGCTGGTTTTGGACCGACAGTGGGACAGTGGGGGCCGTAGATGCTGCGGTGATTCGAGTGATTATCGATAGCAATGGAGGGGAGGGGGTAAAGGACTTCAGGACTTACCCTCTAGTAAAGACGTTCAGCAAAGAAGTCTTTCCACTAGCACCATCTCCACTGTTGTAGCGAAAACGATAAAAGAGTCATGGGTTAGCTTGACTGTCTGAGATTGGAGATAATAACGTAGGTAGCGATGTTGGCCATTGATACGGTGATTTGAGGGATCAAGAGACGCACAGGAGAACCAGCTTGCGCTGGACTGTTTTGGAACCGCCACACAAAGCAGGCATTTTGGAGAAGTTTGGTGATCTGATTTTTGTTGTTTTGTTTTATTGGAGAATATAAAGACGTCTTTGCTAAAGTCGTCGGTGGTTATGATCGCGCGGCGTTCGGCTTAGATTCAAAGCATAAACAGACAAATTGAAGGCACGGTTGGCGGTTTGTTTGATTGGCTGGTAAGCACAAAGGCGTTTGTTGAGATCACGAAAAATGCGAAACGAGAGAAAAACAGAAAGAACGAGTGGTTGTGCTAGAAGCGGCAGTCGATAATTAAGGACGAAGATACTGGCTTGCAGAGTTAGAAAAGAGACGGATAAATCCAGATAGTATCGAATAAAGAAAATCAAGTGGTATCAAGAGGTGCGCAATATGCAGCGAGTGGCTAATGTCAATGAAAAACAGTCTGTCTGGGTGGTTCCCGTTGGATAATTCACGTCTAAACAGGGAAGCAACAACAAAAACAAAAAGAAGAATAAGCACAAATCGGCACAAGATGATGGAAGAACGATAGGATGGAATCGATGGATGGATGGGAATGGCTAAATGGCAGATTGAGACGAGAAAGAAGGACAGGCGCACCCCCAAGTTGATCGGAATGGATTGGATTGGAGCGCAGTTTGTTTTGTTGTTGCTGCCTCTCTTGCTACGCTACCTGGTAAGACTTACTTAGCTGGCCTACAGGCTGGCTAGCCGACTTTGGGCTTTCCTCTAGGATTACCACTGTTGGGAATTGCTGGGATTCAGGGAGGTGTCGCAGAAGGGATGGGCCGCAGAACTAGGCTGGGTCAATCAATTCTTGTTGTTAGGCTTAATGGTTGATTCCAATGGTAGGTAGTCCTTGTTGCTTATTGTGCCCATGCTAACTAAATGCTAATGACGCTATACTGTAAGTGAGCAAATATTTCTTGCTATCCAAGTGAACAAACAGCTACCATCAAAGTTAGGCAAAGTAAGTCGTAAGTTAGTCATTGTCTAAGCGAGGTTTTTTTTTTTGGTGATATCTTGTTGGTGATATCAAAACAAAAGTCATTTAGAAAGAAAAGGAAGCCTAGATATTTAGATCATCTGAGTCTTTCAAACTACTATCTAGAACATTATTGCTTAGCAATGCCTCGAATCATTCCGGCAACATTTCATGCGACGAGGCGAAGCTAAGACCCAATTGTAGGGTTATGTCATGCACAAGTAAGGTGTGACATGTTGCACATTAACCCTAGTGTCAAAAAGCATACGTTAGAGAAATATTCACTTTGACAAAGACACATTGAACTGAATCATTTCTTTTTCTATAATTAACCAACTGGTATATTCGTTCGTGTTCAAGTCAATCTATCGCGGAGCGGAAGAGAAATAAGTAACAGACAAAGCGTGAGCAAGGCCAAAGTGCGTAACGGCCTTGGATTGCACACTTACCGAATAGACAAATTTGTCGAATAACCTACGGGCTTTGCTTGCCTGCTGCTTACGTGAGATAATTTGTTTGGTTGACTTTCAGTCTTCTAGTCTTTTTTTTTTTTCTTCTTCGACAACGTACAGTAAAGAAAAATGGGTAACAGTAACTTAGTAATCAGTCAATCTGGAAGCAAACTTTCCCGGAGCTGACATGGTCCCTAATTACTGAATTGCTGCGACGCGCCCAATTCCGCTTGCCAATAAATAGGCCACCGACATCTGAAAAGCGAGCCAAGTCTAACTATGCAGGATGACGAGTGTTTTCTTACCTTTCTTTCTTTCTTGTTGATATGCTCTCCGAATACTATGAAATGGGCTCGACAGACCACCAATCTATTGGCTAGAAAAGGAATGCGTCGATCCGGGCTTATTGTTCAGAGCAGCTTCTGATCTGACTGAGCCTAGCTTCCCGATTGTTGCAAAACGGCCTAGGCTTCACATCATGTTTATCTCGTAGTCTTCCTGCTTCCCGTCTGGTGCAAGTCATTTAATCTACATAGTAGAGGAGAACCAACAACAACAAGCAAGAGCAATAAATAATCAGAAACAAGGACTGCAGAGCGCTACTAGTTGCTAGCTGGTTTGTCACCTTCCTTAATGCTATGGGTCCGTGCTCTTCAATGCTCCTCAACGCTCCACCCACCCCCATATCCATCCCCGTCGTCAATACCAGTTTCCTTATGCCTTCAAAGTTCACTCTTTCTGTGCCTGGCCGATTTGTGATCCTCATTTGCCTGCTGCCCTCTTGACTTGTAGGAGGAGTGTTGGTCGGGGGCGAGAAAACAACTGCGCTTGGACGAACGAGTGATCGATTATCGTCGCCGAGAAGATGAGTTTTTTGGCAGAACTAGAAGATTGGAGTGTTGGACTTCTTCTATCTTCTATCCTGTCTCTATGTTCTTGGTGCGGTTGCCATGAGCTATGGGCTCTGCTGTTGTTTATCAAGGCAACAAAGCTCTGTTTGTTTTGTTAGAATAATGTCTCTCCTTCCAACAACCATCCGAACCATACGATTCATGAGCCTTTGATTTGCCTTGTCTCCTGTTCTACTTTTATCCTGGCTTATAAAAACTATTTAGCATTGTGCTATAATATATTGTCTTGAGCCTTTCGCTGGCTAGCTAGCTTGCTTTTACATTGGTACGGTGCTCGGTGCGACCTCATAATCATTTGTTATTTGTTGGCAAAACTACAGCTTTATATAGATGCAAATTCTTTGGCAAAAACCTACTAAGCCATGCTTTCCTTTCCAACGCTATGTCCACAGGTCCTCACACATATCCCAGATCACTTTGTGGTCTTGGAAAAGAGACATATCGTTGACCTTGAGTTCGAGCAGGAACTCGGTATATAGCTCAATCTGGTTGGCCCCACATGGAATCTGCACAGAATCAGAATCAACGCCGATACCGTTCCCGGTTTCTAGTGATTCTAACGTAATGCTTGAAGCTGCCCTAGGCCTTAGAGGGGCTGCGTCTGGTGCCGTTCCTACAGCACTTGGAGTAGACGATTTGACAGCATGTGATCCCGACTGCCATGCATCGATCATCTCGCCGGGTGCATCTTCGTCGCCAAAGCCCGCGTTTTGCCGGCCTCGCAAGCCAAACATGGTATTAATGCCTGCCTTGATGTCGAATCCGCTGTTGAATTTGATCAGGCTTCCTAGCCGGAACTCGAGATCGACATCAAGCATAGTGCTGATATTGAGGTGGGAGTCGACCTTCTCTGTTGCATTGGCTTTTATCAGAAATTCTGGCATGAACCCGCTCAGCCTATTGCGGGACGGGTGTACAAGATCCAGATGCACGTTGCCCGATGGAATGCTGACACGGTAACCCGTGGTAGCATTTAGAGCTGCGCTGGCTGCCATATTGGCGTCGATTGCAAATGATAGAGTTGGCCCAATATCAACAACACCGGGAATCGTTACATGTAGAATGTCACTGACCTTTGGTGAGGCAAACGTGACGTCTCGCGAGAATTTGGCTTGAATATCGGCTGTGATCATCAGTGATGTGTCGAGGTAGCAAAGCACGTCGAGCCAAAGGTCGTTGATGGAAAACTTCTCAATATCATAGTCCAGATAGCCAGTGAAAGTCACTGCTGCTTTCATATACGCGTAATCAGAGACGACTTGCACAAATGGTGGCCAGTCCAAAAGTACAGTTCCCGGAGGAAGTTGCTGATCACATTGTAGCGATATGTTCGGTGAGATGATGGGTAGGCTTGAGAGTATCGGTGTCTTGGAAGATGAGAAGTCTAACCTCACTGATCTTACCACCGCTTCCAACTGCTTCTTCTGACTGTCTAGGCGGATGCTGTTCATCTCAGGCGAGAAAGTCATCATATTGACAAGATAATAGGCCCGGTCATAGCTGCCATCACAATTCTTACCATGACTGGTTATAAGAACAAATCGGTCATGAGATTGCCAGATAGAAAATGCCATTTTCATTAAAGACTGGCTTGTGAATCCCACGATGATTGCCCCATGGGATTCAACGCATTCTACATGGACGACACCGCCAATATTCTCGAGCATCACAGCAGGATATCTGAATGTGAACGTGGAGTTGGCCGATCCATGACGAGACGAAGGAAAGTGCGCCGATGGCCAGCCAGATTGAGTATTGTCCTCAGAAGTAACAGCATGGGCTAATGTAGAAAAGTGAAGGTTATGCAAAAGACATGGAGTTAGGTGAATCTTATCGTTGAGGTCGATGTTTGGGCCGATAATGGCATTCATACGGGTGTTGCTTGTATCTGATTTTCGATAAAAGTGTTAGTGACCAGGAAGCGGCAACGTCATTAATATATAAATAACCATACCGAGATCATTATAGCGAGAATACGACTTGTTTGATATGCTTGTAGTTGTATCGCTATTGCTTAGTAGTCGACACGGGAGTAGAGTTGCACATAGCAATAAATTGAAGCACAATCTAACAATAGCCATGGTGGCAGCGATTGTAAAAAAAAAAGGGCAGAATAAAAAGCAAGCTTCAAAAAGTATTGATGTAAAGGCTGCAGATAACAACTTAGAATGTCATTTGTTGGGATTCTTTTAATAAGAGAAATTTTGGGCACAACAAACGATGAATGGTATATTTTAGTAAGTAGGTAATTGCTTGCTGATTGATATCGTCTTCTTATGGTTTGCCTCATACATCGATAGACGATGGTGATAGGCGTTACTTACGTTATCTCTATTAGAATGACAGAAACGCATGCCATTGGGATGTCTTCATTACTACTTACATTTATCTTGTGAGGATGTCTTGTACTGAAGTGCACCTCTGGGCTAGTATGCTTCATACGTATACATTTTGAGTGTATTCATGGATATTGATATTATCTATAGTATTGCCGGGAAAAAAAGATCATAGAGAGCAGAAACAGCGAGAAATGCCAGATAGTGCCTAGGCTAGGCATATATGCTGAGGACAAGTCGATGTATAGGATGAGGCTTGATTTAGTCCCGATCTATATAAAATACAACCTTCTTTGAAAAGGAGATACGGCCAAATATGTCATACCATCCAGACGCTATATAGATCTAGTATGTAATATGTAAATCTTGAATGAATATAGTTATACAGTTTGCTTAGTGTAGAGCCATGCATCGTCTGTTACACAAATCGTATTGTTTAATGCTCTTGCGCCTTCACAGCCTTCGTCATTTCTTCAACAACCACGGCATCTGTAAGCTTGGAGCCTTCGGGTACGTTAAGACCGGAGCGTTTGCGGAGGACGTTTTCAATGAACACTTCACCGGCCTTGTACGAAGAACGAACGAGAGGGCCTGATGCACAGAAAAGGAAGCCCATATCGATAGCACGCTGGCGCCACATCTCGAACTCATCAGGAGTGACGTAGCGCTCAACCTGTATATGGCGCTTTGTGGGACGCATGTACTGTCCGAAAGTGATGACATCAACGCCATGATCACGCATAGCTAAGATAGGAGATATGATGTTAGTAGGTGTAAGATTAAGGTTTCTGACTGAGGAATATTAATTCTTACATTTCAAGGCAGCTTCGATCTCATGACTCTGCTCGCCCAAACCAAGCATCATACTGGTTTTAGTTATGAGGCCTTCTTTAGCCTTTTTAGCCTGCTCTAAAACTTTCAAACTTTGTCTGAAAGTAGCGCGTCTATCACGAACATAGGGAGTAAGGTCTTCGACAGTCTCTATATTATGAGCGTATACATCCAGTCCGCTTTGAGCAACAATGGAAACCATATCCAGATTACCTTGAAAGTCACCCGTTAGTGCCTCTACAAGCATTTGCGGGCGTTTGTGCTTGATGCGGCGGATAGTATCCGCAAAGTGGTTGGCACCGCCATCTTTCAAGTCGTCACGATCGACACTCGTAAGAACAACATAGCCTAAGCCCCAGCGCGCAAGAGCCTCTGCTGTGTTCTCAGGCTCGTGGGGGTCAAGAGGCGCAGGATTTCTGTTAGTCTTTACAGAGCAGAAGCGGCAGCCACGTGTGCAGGTGTCGCCCATGAGCATGATGGTGGCGGTCGCAGCGCTCTTGTTAGAACCGCCCCAGCACTCGCTAATGTTGGGGCAACGGGCCTCCTCGCACACAGTGTGCAAACCAAGACCACGAAGGTCTTTCTTAATGGCGTTGTAGTTTTCGTTACCCGCTGGAATCGGTGTCTTGAGCCATTCTGGCAACCGGGTTATCGTGCGTTTGCGGCCTTCGGGTCCAACCTGGACAGTGCGCATCTGGTAGGCCTCGGGAGTGGAGAGAGCGGCCCGGCTCTCGAGGAACTCGCCAAACGGGGCCACAGTTGTGTCTTTGAAGTAGGTTGGCCGCGCCTTGGTTTTTCCTTTAGCTATCTCAGCAATGGGGGATCCACGGGAGATTGGCGACGAGGGGGCCGCCGAGGTGCTAGTGGCGGACGGCGAAGGAACTTCCGAGGCCAGTGTGCGGGCATTTGGAATCACTGAAGCGACGAGTCTCCGGCGAAGCGGCTGGATACGCTGCATGGATGCTGACATAGTTGCGACTGGAGCGTGGGTAGTTGTGTGGTTTTTTTTTCTTTTTTT
>LXKZ01000331.1:4836-23152 GCA_001856765.1 Endoconidiophora polonica
TTTTTTAATTTTTTTTTTAATTTTTTTGCTACTGGTTCGCAACTATCAGTCAGTGCTTAGAACCGAACCCATAAGCTATCGTTATAATTCGAAGTAATTGTTGGTGCTGTATGATGCTTGCATGCTAGTGTGACTTGTTCAACCAACTGCCGCTATATTCAGTCACACTCACTTTTGATCGACATCAATAGACTCTGTACAGCGCCATTGTCTGCACGCTGAAAGCAATACTGTGTCGTCACCACAAAACGACATATTACGCCTTTTGTATGTCTAATGTTCAGCTTGTTATCTCGCTTGGGCATAGAAAACCAGCTGCGCTCAGTATCTACGAAAGAAGACAACCCCAGAGAGAGAATCCCGTGATGGGACCGGCGTAGGATGTGACAAAAGTGTGCTGAGCACTGCATATTTATATTTGTTTCTCATTTGTCTTGATTCAAGATAGGCGCCTCTTTGACCCGGTTCTTCCTGAGACCCCCTTGCACTATAAGTTTGACTGAATCTAAACCTAATCATCTAGCAACTTCTTCTATTACAGCGGGTTGATAAGCTGTATATTCCCGTGCATGTCTTTCGATTGCCGCTCTCTAGCCCTGAAACCAACCAGATCGAGGGACAAGACAAGGGAAAAAGACAGGCGGCTATTCCTTGTAGTAGACCAAAACGTTACTACGAACCTGCTAGAGGCAATACGAGCCGAAAGCATGGAGAGAGACCATGTCTTGAAAATACAGGGTTTTTTTTTCTTTCTTTTTATTTTTCTTTTCTTTTGAAGTTAAGTTAGTTATGTGCTTCTATTCTATCGGCGATAAAATATCAAGTGAACGATCTCCTTTCCAAGGACTACGTAAAAGAGCGAATCGCATCGGAAGAGGAGCGCAACTTGTTTGTATTTGCGCCAGCTGAATAAAACTCACTTTCAAAATAGGGCAATAAGGTAATTCTTTGGTTGCTATTGAAACTCTAAGCCTGTTTCTCACCAAGTTACAGAAGGGGGGTACATCGGAAGAAACAAAGCTGGTTTTCTGTAGCCTACGTCCATAGCAACGACAAGACCTTCACCATTCTGAGCCCCATTCTCCCCCTTCCCTCATAGCCGACTCTACTTTCTCCCCTGAATTTTCGAACAAGTCAGAAAAGCGGCCAAGAACTTAAACTCGCTCCCATTCTCCTGGAATGTGGGAGACATTGAGTCAAAAGGAGAAAGAGGTGACTCGAGTGAAGCTATAAAAAACACGTCGGTTTAGTCTGTGGCCAAGCTTGCTAGGCAAGCACTAGTATGCATGCGACCAGTGGACTCACCCGCTAATGCATAATAATCTACGGGTGAGCTTTTTAGGATTGCCACACGGAGCTGACTTTTTAGTCAATTAAGCAAGGCGTTAGAAAAAAAAAGGAAATCATGATAAAAAAGGACTCTAGAATTCGTCAGGGGGCTCTGTTTGCTGCCGTAACAAGACCGCAAGCTGAACTAAAACCCTTCTTCCTCTCTTTCTCCGAGCCTCTCCATCCATGCTTCAGCAATGGGTTTTAGTATAACTCGCCCGTTATTAGCGCCATTTCCAATTCCTCTCCCCTTCTAATGTAGTATCAACACTGTAGCAAGGCGAAGCAGGAGAAGAAACCTGGAAGAAATCACAGGGTTTTCTACGTTGGAAGAACTGTTACTAATATTGTTGGTGTTTTCTATATGTACCTCGCTAATTTTGACCTTGATCCAGCAAACAGCCACTACGTACTAACTACTGTATGTAGATCCAAAGTCTAGATAGGTATAATACCAATATAAATATACTTCAGCTATCGGGACAGAAGCCAACTAGCCCGTCAGAGATTTGTCTATTCTTCTTCCTTTTGAATTTTGTCTTCAAAGAAAGGAAAAAAAAAGCATTAAGACAAAGTAAATATATAATAATAATAATAATAATAATAATAATAATAATGATACTAGTTATTGAGACTGGCCTGGCCTAGACTAACACCGACATTTATCCAATGTTCGATATTGGTATATCCATGTTACCCAGCAGGATCATATATTATACATAAGCTTCCCCAGATTATACAGAGGTGAACTCAGATATATGGCCAAAATTCCGGCGCCAGCTCGCAGAAATCATTGTTCAGGTACGTATGTCAAAGAATGTAAGAGTTTAAATTTTATCTTATTTATTCATTTATTCATATATAAGCACCGTATGTGACTTGACGGTAACAACTATGCTGGCTGGCCCATCAAGCAACTTCGTGCATAACGCACGTAAGTCGGCTCGTCTAGATTCTCGAACAGTTTGAACATCTTGCAGAGTTCAACCATTTATTTCATTATTTATATAATACTCCTAATTATTTCAAGCCATCAGGGAAAACTTTACTAGCAATAAAAGTTACAGTCTCTTCGTACACTTCCAGCATCTTCTTTCTTCGCTTATAAATGTATCCACATCCAGTTTTATGATTGAACTCTCGGGGCTTATATGAAAGACTGGAATTTCCACTATTAGAGTAGAAACAAGAGAAAGCACTAGAAGTCAGTTACTGGTCTTCATTATTATTGCCGACAGGTAGTAATTTTATCTCTCTTTTTAGCAACAAAAACTTTTACTGTTGGAACAAGGGCAGTTGACCGTTTGTAGTTATGGTGTGGAATAGGCCACACGATATTCTAAAAAGCTGACAGATGCGAATGATTCTTAGATGACAAGTAGGGTTATCCATTTTCCGGTGGTCTCTCGGTTAATAGTACAAGCTGAGTCTCAACTTCAGTAAGATGGTGGTAACAATGTCCAATACAATATTACCCTCATTCGTTATTGCTTTTCTTGGTTTTTACGCCTGAGGTACCATCGGATAGATTGATAATGTACTAGATATGTATGACCTCGTGGCCCTGATCGTTCGTACAGGAGCAACAGTCCGTTCGTCTCAAGATCACGATGACAGAGTGTCGCGACAAAGGGGGTAGTATACCTACCGGATCCGGGCAAGGTCCTCAATAGGCATTTACATTTTTTATTATATAGGTATGGAGTTTAGTTCGTCGTCTCCTTCTTCATACTCAATAAGACCAACTGATAAAAAAAAAAGTAAAATAAAAGTAAACTGCCGGGTCTAACGCCAAGCTCATATCTTTAGGGGCTCAGCGTTTCCTCCCGTATGCCAAGGACTATCCAAAAGGCTCGAACGCCAAGGGACATATGAACTACTAATGTTCGTGTTGAGGCCATTCCAATTGCAGACTCAACTAGATATCTTAGCTTTTTTTGCTTACAAATAGATCTCTCAATAGTACTAATATATTATCTATATACCAAACCAGTACGCTAGAAATAGCTAAGGCTCTTGTTGGGGTTGGTTGCCAAGAGCTCCCGTATTTCTTGAAGATAAAGAACTGCAAACGAATACTAGTAATAGAATTCATGGGTGTTAAAACTAATATAACACTCCTGATATACGCACATTGCAAACGAATCGCCAATGATAACTAGTCCGACAGCAACGTCAAATCTGTCATGAAGTTCCTACTTTGCACCTTGAATTTGGTACGGCAGGGGATAAGCTAGTTGTTTTTCAACTGTGGTTTTGGTACAGCTCGCATTTTTTTCCGATTATTCGGGTTATATTGACTCCTTAAACCCTATCAATCCTTACATAGCAATTGAAGGTATCATATCAATTAACCTTCTTTAGAGGAACGGAACACCTTAGAACTTCGCACATTGTAGCTTACTAGCAGTTGAACGTAACGGTAAACTTAGTTTGTTTTACTTTGAGCTCTTGATTCTTTCGATCGGCGTCCTCCTACTATCTTGGTAGGGTCTGACATACAGTCTGGGCTGAGCTCGTTCTTCTCTTTCCGGAAAAAAAAAAGGACAATTAGAAGGGAGAGAAGATCTTGGCCTACTTATACAACAATAAACAACCCATGTTAGCTTTTGCTTATTTCTGCCGCTAACTTTTAGTTACTTTGCACTAGTAGCAACTATGGCTAGTAGACAACGCTCACGGCCCTTCTGTTACAACTCTGCAAGAAAGAACATTTTATATGGTGTAAAAATGCATCCAAACGTGGCAATAGTACCCTGCTCAATATTTTGTGTCTACTCACTACCAAAGAATAGCATCGGTGAGAAACACAAGGTACATAGGGTAAAATAATTATCTTATACGGTTATATCTAGTATTGACTCCGTTATACAAACATGATATGGAAGATGAGCTAGGCTGCGTTTTGGATTCGGTTCAAGGCCGAGAACTGTTCAAATTCGGTCTATTGTTATTACTTCTGCTAATATCTCGTTATCTCTTATGTTACTTGATGGTTATTTTTTTGGTCTTGGCTTATGCTCTTTGTAATCTTGTTATTATTCTTGTCACTTGAAAAGGAAATCGAGTTCTGGATTGAGGGAGGCAGTATTGGTCAAACAAGAAGGGTTGATGCTTGTAACAAAGCTCTAGGTAGAAAAGAAAAGAAAACGAAGACTAGAGACGAGGTTCAAGGGCTGACAAGCCATCCACCAAACTGTTTTTAGTACTACAAGGTCTATCCTAGCACCGGGGCAAGCTTCCGTAGCCTTTTGTTTCTTCATCTGGCGAATAACTGCTATTCATCATTCATTATTCTTTCTTGCTTTGGTATAGTTAGCACTGATCCTAGCTGTCACGAGCTTTTGTCGGCGGTAGTGAGATGTGTCACAAGATAAACAGAAGAGAAACGCTGAATAGTTTATCAAGAGAGATGGAAATAATGAGACTTAAGCCCTTTTCTCCATGGTTCTAGTGGCTTATAAATCCAAAGAACATTTCGTAATCAAATTAATATCTGAAATATTCCAAGGTCCTGGTCGTTCGGCCCTGTTTTGAAGTTTTTTAATGTCGACACTAACCGGACAATAGGATAGCACTATTGAGACCGTAATATAACGAGTTGAAGAGACCTGCGGCTTAGAGATTTCCCTTCCGTATGTCGGTATATGATGTCTACTAAAAGACCAGTGACTTCCAATAAGATGTGCCCAATCAAGGCCATATTCTTGCTCGTTTCTTTCCTTTAGGCATATCGATGCTGGTTCATATTCGTCTTTCGGAAACTGAATAAGGTTATTAGACACTTTTTTTTTTTTCTAATCTTCTTCGTCATCCTTTTGCCAGATATGGAGAAGACTATATCTTCATGGCTTTCCTTATCTATCATAGGCTGACTTCAATGAGTTTGTTATCAGAGCGAAGCTAGGATTTTCTCCTTTGAACTTATATCCGTAGTTCATCTATCTGAACAAATGCGGGTATTCTGTAAAGGAATAAATGTGGTTGATCGCAATACTGATTAGCAGACGATATTTGGCAAGTTGAAAAATGAGCAACTGTCCAAGTCGATGGGGCTGAGAACAAGCAGGGTTAACTTTAACGTTGCCCCTAGTTAGCCTCGTATGTGGGACTATGCTTCTCTATTTCCTTCTTTATCAGCTTGTTCAAGGCAAGCATTCGATACTGCTTATTTTTTGAAGCAAGCAATAATTTATACGTATGGATCCGGGGCCAAAAACTCAACCATCGATGTTTGTTCAGCATCTCGTTTGTCTGCAATGCACGACTCTCCATTACAAAAATACTGGAAGTACTTAGAAACTAACCAAGGCAAAGGCCTACTTATAACATGGCCGGTCCTTCAAAAATATATGCGTGGGATGCCAAACATGCCAAGCTGTACAAAGCTTCCATCATAAAGCCGCTCGATGGGCCATGTCGGGCGCTACATAATACAACTACGCAGCTTTATTTTATTTTGTTTTCCTGGTCCAGCAAAGCACAGACTACTACTAGCCGATAAGCTCCTTTGCAAGAGAAAAAAAAAAGACCTGGCGTTCTTGCAATATATTAGTTGGTTGATACGGAAAAAAAGAGAGATATTGAGTTACTGTAATTTTGATACTATTGGCTGTGACCTTTTGCTTGTATAGTGACGACGAACAATATTACCAACCAACGTCCAGATAAGAATAGATGAATGCATCACATATAGCACGCCTATTTGATTACTAGCTGAGCTTTAAAGTCTAAAACATTGCACTTCAATATGGACAAGAGAAAACATGGGCTTAAGACGCACGTTTGCTATTGACTATACTATCTTGAAGCGACAACTTGAAAACCTGTGGGACATAGGCTTCAATCAATAACCGCCCTCTCATCTCGAGCGAAGAACGTGGAGACACTAGGCTTAATTGCATTCAGAAGAAAGAGCAATGCGTAAGGTAAGGGATTCGGGTTCGGCTCAAACAATCGCCGTTATGCCCGGGATGAAGGAGTCTAGTGTTGCATCGACTAAGAGAAGCAGTACTGGCAGCAAGATAAATAAATAGAGCTTGCTACTGCTTGCCATGAACAATAGCGGTAGCAGACAGTCTTTGGTTGGTTGTTTACATAGTATGTCTTGCTACTGTTTCTTCGGTTGTGGACAAGCATTGATGCCCTTGTCTTATAGGATGGAACAGTAACAGATAGTATGGATTAATTGGGCAATGACAAAATGAACAGGCTGAATATGGGGGATGTGTGGGTCTCTCCATATCTAGAATCCCATGTCTAGTACACGCTGAAATTGCTAGATGCTTACTACCTACCAGTACTGATTAGTTAAATAGTATGCTGTTACTTGACGAGACCAATGCCCTGATTGAGCAATTGAAATGGCCTGGCCTTGGCGATGAGTAATACTAGTATGAAGAAAATGACAGATCAGAGCTCCGTAGGAAGAGAAAGAGACAAACAGACTAGTATTGACTCGATGGCAGCTGGACGGGATATATTGCCTCTGTGACATGGTGGATAAACCCCATAAAAAGCAGTGGCGTCACGAAATGGAAGGACACCCTTTATTGGCTGCGCCATTTGGGGGCGTGAGAGATGGCTCCAGTTAACTCCGGAGCTGTATTTCGATTCATAGGGTGATTGTTAGTCACTGTAAATGAATGGCAGTCTTGAGGCCTGGACCCACTATCGACGCCTGCACAACTGCAGCTTCTTGTCTCTCTCGCCATAGTTCTCTTTCAACGGAGTAATAAAAAAAAAAGCTCTTTAACCGAATACCTCAAGAAAGAGCCTTTTTCTTCTCTTTCTTTCTTTTCTTTTTCTTTTTTTTTTTTTCTTTTTCAGGCGTCTGTAGAAGATTAACATGCGATCGCCTGTATCGGCGGCTGTCACCTACCATCAAAGCTGTCCTTAAGATACTAGTAATCGTAGCTGGAGAAGGAAATCGTCAGATACATGGTACGGCGTCAGTCGGACGGGCAAGACAAAAACTTTCCTCTGACTGAAAATGCTTTTGTTTGAAGCAATAACCACTTGGACTTGTAATTTTGCCGCAGTACTAGCAGCATGACAGCCGACCGGATCCTTCGTGAATTGCTTGCTTGTTGCTGATTGTCTATCTATACAATATAGGCTGCTGAGAGCACTTTTGCCAGATAGAGGAGTCTTTGCCTTGCATAGTGAAGTGCATAGTAGGAAGGCTCTTTGATCCTTGAGCCATAGTAACAGGTCGATAATAGAGGCTGCGAGTAGCGAGCGGCCTGACTGGACCGTGGGTTGATGATGGGACTGGTTTTCTTCATATTTATTTATCTCTATGGCCGAACCGCGAATTGGAGAGTCGCCCATAGCCTATACATCGTCACATCAGCATTGATGGTCTGTATGTGCGGATGCATATCGAGTGTTGTCTTGTTGCGCTGTAACTGCAAATCCCCCCTCTCGTACAGGCTATTATATCAATATTTGCTATTATTTCCTCGCTTTTTGTCCCGTTCACCGGTTGGCCGTCGTTCTTGCCAACGAAGCCTTGCCTGCTGCAGCTATCCATCTATGCACGTATACAAACATAGACACAGACACACATGCATACACACTATATGCATCTAAGACGAGATCGAAGCCGGAGCGTAGACGAACAGACAAATACTACAGCAGCAGCTCCTTGTTTTGTCGTTCCCGCTCTCTTTCTTCTTTTCTTTCTTCCAATTTCTTCTATTTCTGCTGTCTTCACGAACATCATTCGTAGCATCTTGTTTACTTGGTATCTTGGCCACCGTTCCTGACGACAAAAATCAATCAATCAATCAATCAATCAATCGAGTCGCACTACATATATTCTTATATTGAAATCAAGACTAACTCTGTCCACTATCCGACTTATTCATGATTTGTCCTTCCCTGCTTCTATCCTCGCCACCAGCAACAACACAAAAACAGGAAAACAGAGCTTGACACAGCGCTGTGACTTTCTAGCACTTTTTTGTTTTTGTTTTATTGGCCCCTTCTCGTACCCCCGACCCTGTACCAAAAGCAAAGCAAAAAAGAAAGAAAAGAAAAAAAAAGAAAAAGAAAAAAAAAACCTGCGCAGCCTACCTAGCAAGCAAAGAAAAGACAGGCCTGCTCGCCCAATCCCTGACCTAGTTTTATCGCGGTATACTTTGCGATTATATTCCCGATTATATAGTTTTATTTTATCAGTCTCCAATCACGCTAGACCCCCAAAAGCATTCAAGAATAAGAGAAAGTCCTGGCCTCCCCCCTCCAGACCTCGTCAAAATAGGCCGAGGCCCTGTTCTCTTATTCTCTTGCTGTCGCCAGTGCCAACGTTACTAGCCCAACTTCCTTGTTTCTTCCTTGCTGCTTTCAGGCCCTCTATCCACTGTAACAATCACTAAACCCATTGCAATCCAAGCCTACCCTGCCTAGTGCTGATACGTTCACTGCCATTTAACATTTTGCATCCGCCTTTTATCTCTCGTTCCTTTCCTCTTTATTTTCTTTCCTTTTCCCCCGTCCCTACATTCAAGCTGGCTTCACCACCGCCATTCGACGACGAGAAAGCCACCATTATGGACGCTTTGAAAAACATCGCCAACAACGTGCCCGAGTGGGGTAACAAGCTCGCCACCTTCAAGGAGGAGATTGATAAACGCCAGGTTGAACTGGCGTCGCTGAACGAGCCTGCTCCGTCGAAGTCCCTTAAGCACCAGGGCTCGACCGAGTCTCTCCGCCCACAAGATGAGATTCCCGAACAAAAAGAAGAAGATGATGCCGACAACATAGACAACAACCTGAGTTCCGAGCCAGCTGTTGCTGATATGCCCGAGGCTCCCACCGCCCTGACTGCCATGTCTCCTGCTCCCGTGGCCGCCATCACTGCTAAGCGCATGACTAACGTCAAGTGCGAGCCCATGGAGGTCGACGAGACGGAGGAGGCCGACAAAGCTTTGCTAAAGAGCACCTTCACTTGCCTCACATCGAAAGCTATGGCTAGAGCACCAGCTCAAGCCGTCCGCGTGGCCCAGGCTCGTGCCCGCGAGCAGGTCCGCCGCAAGAACCGGACTGCCTCCGTGGCCTCGATCGAGAACGAAGAAAAGCCCGCTCGTCGCAATGCGAAGTACCGCACTCGCCGTATGATCATTGTCTATTATGATAGCTTCGTGCAAAGCTTTTTCGAGGAGCTGGTAAAGTTCGTGTCGGCCAGCCGCAACTTGATACGCAAGGCTAAGATGACTGCTAAGGTTGCCCATATCAAACGGGTTGCCGAGATGGAATCACAGGACGATGACGGTCTTACCTCTTCATCCATGATGTCATCTGGTAGCCTCGGCCTGCAAGCTCCCATAACCCCCCGCCTACCCTCAGTAAGGTACAACGCCCGCTCTTCCCACATGGGTGCGTATGGCGTTGGCCTGAGCAAGCCCACTGATGCCTACGACCGCCTCGATAAGGCATTGGAGTTTGTACAGAGCCAGAGCGAGCGTGGTGCCCATCAGTTCCTACGCGACGGCGACTGTGGTGAGGAGATCGTAGCTATTGCCAAACGCATGCAGGAGGCCAAGGAGATTGCCGAAAGCGAAATGCAGCGTATTCTCACCGAGGAGCCTGAGTTAGCGAGAGAGAGCGGCGAACTTAATAAGGTCCGCACTCATCGCCCAACTTCGATGCGCCGCGACTTTACGGTTTCAAAGTCTCTAGCTATTCCCTTAGCGCCGGGAATCGCAGAGGAGCGCAGCTTTGCTACAATAATCTCGCCACCATTAGAGATTGACTCATAGCCGTCTTGCTAACAAGCCTCTTCCTGGACTCTGGGCTGAGATGTTTTATTTTTCATTGCTCCTTTCTATACATACAATCTTCATTCAGAAAAAAGTGTACACCGAAGAAGCGAGCTTCTTCACTTTCCCTACCCGACATAGAGACTTTTGACCGACTCCTAGTTGGCTGACCCTATTGGCTATCTGGCATATTCATGTTTTCTATACCATCACTTCTACAATATAACAAACTCTGTGTCCTCTGACTCAGTCTTGTTTGACACAGTAGACCGTGGATCAATTGCAATTTGAGCAGCAATACTATCTCAAGCAGCCATACAATTTGCCTTTCTGCACTTTGTTGTTGGTGTCGACTCACGCACGTTGACACAGACAGGTTGTTCCTCTGAGGGGGCATTGATTATTGGTTTTACCTGTAATGCACGTCTCTGTCTATACTAAAAAGATACGACCGTTATATATCTTTTCTACCTATCTTCATACTGCCACTTTACTATGCCAGGGTATCGACACGAATCTTTTACCAACAAACCTACCTTATCATCTAACTATTTCACCCTCCCTTCCGACTCGGTCGATATAAAAGATTTTGGACGACTTACGATCATTTTGAGTTTCTATATTTTGCTGTTCTGTCTTTCTTATTTTTGTCGTCTTTGCTTTGTAGCTTTTTTTTGTCTTGTTTTCTTGTTTACTACCTTTTTTTTTTCCTATTTATATTCTTCTGCAGTTTATCCTCCCGCTTGCTTTGTCTTTTATTTTTTTTCTTGTGTATAGCCGGGTCAGCCTCTTGTTCTCATTTTTTTTTCTCTATTTTTCCATTCCCTCCCCTCTACTCCATACGGATTTACTACTTTTTTTTCTTGCCCTTATATTTTTATGGTCGTTAGTAGATCGGCTCCTATTTGTGTGTTGGATATTCATTTGCATTGCGATCTCTTTATTTTTTTCTTGGCTTCTTGATCTCTTGAACTTCAGATATGCTTATTTGCTAGTCATATCTGGCTTTATATAGCCTTCTAACCTTAACTCATGTTGTGCTATTAAAATATTTATATTTTCATCTTATAAACTCTTGTTTTTGCTCTGTAACCTGGCAGTTGATCTGTATCGTAATTGTCAAGTAAAACATTCGTATTATAAGCTATGAAAAGGCTGTGAATCGTAAATAATTATTGAATATCAGCGAATGTCCTGAGCTGAATATTCCATTCAAGCATGATTTTATAGTTGCTTAAATAGAATCAGACCTTTCTTATTGACTGTTACTCTTCAAGATGAAGCACAAACGAAAGTGAATCTTTGTGTCCCTGAGTGCTTATCATGTCATTGTAATTGTATATATTTAACGCCTAGCGCTTATCATGCCCTAGTGTTGCTTAGATATCCGTTTGATTGTGAACGAGCTTGATCCTCTTTGTATTTGCGGGAAGGAATTTTTGTTACGGGGAGGCCTTTTGTCTTCAAGCGGAGCTCTTTTCAAGTACCTTTTGCTATGATTTGCTAGCGCGGGGCGAGCTTAGTTCCGAAGAGGGTAGAGAGCTTGCTTTAGTGTCTTTTTTAGTGCTTGACTGACTAAGTAGTACTACTAGCTACTACTAGTAACTAGTATATTTTGAGTCATAGGCTAACTTAGTATTCCCCGTTTCTTAGCTTCTTTTGTTTTTGCCCCTCGACATATCCTCCTTAAATTTTTTTTCATCATCAATCATATTAATTTCTGGAATTATGAAGATACATCCTCGTTAGTTGTAGCTGCATCTTTGTTATAAACTTCTCAAAATGAGCGTCGAGGCTGAAGCTCTCGTACCCCTCTTCAAACTCGACAGAGTTTTGAATCAAGGTCTATAGCCCCGTAAAAAAGTATCACAAGGCAGTATAAACCACTGTAAACTACCATAGCCTAGATATATGGACTAATTTCGTGTTTCATTTTCTTAGACCAAGCCGGCCGCCGCATCTCTCTTTTCGGCACTGTTAAAGATCAACCTGCCATTCTCCAACTCGAACGCGCTTCTTTTCCTTTCAGCCATGCTTATCTTGCTAGCATCCCTACTAGTATAACCCAGCTAAAGAACCTGCAGTATAATGACATATACGCCTGGTACTTAGCGCTTTCTGACCCCACGGCAGCCTACGTCGACGTCCCCACCGACCCTAGCGATACCTCTTTCCATGCTGACCTGAAGATCAACCTGATTTGGCCCTGCACCGAAGCCCATATCGAGAAGTACACGAAGCAGCCAGTGCGCTATGTCACAGAAACACCAGAGATATATGCACAGCATGTGCGTCCGTTCATGAAGGAGAAGCGCGGCGGTGGCCGCTTGAACTGGGTGTACAACATCATCGACGGGCTTAAGGAGGTTGAAGACGTCATCTTCCGTACTCCACTGGGAGCTATAGAGAATCCTGAGGGCTTCCTACTCATGCCCGATCTCAACTGGGATCGCACTACACTGGAGGCATTGCATCTACTGTGTCTCGTCGAAAGACGGGATATCTGGAGTCTACGTGACTTACGCAAGAGCCACATCCAATGGCTGGAACACATCAAGGCCAAGCTTATAGAGGCTACGGTACAGACCTATGGTACCGTTGAGAGGGATCAGCTTAAGTTGTATGTGCATTACCAGCCGACATACTATCACTTCCATATACATATTGTTCACGCAGCATTCGAGCCGGGAGCCACGCAGGCGGTGGGTAAAGCGGTGTGTTTCGATAGTATTATAGAAACTCTCAAGGTTATGGGAACATCTGAAGACAATAAGGACCCGGGTATGGATAGTGTGGCCATCAACTACACCGTGGGTACGGCTAGCGACCTCTGGAAACGTGTGTATGGACCTCTTAAGTGCGAGAAAGAGACTCGATAGTCTCGATCAAAGTGTCGACAGAGTGGCCCTTGGGACAATCCTTCCAGTAGCCTCCGTCAGCGATGCAATAAATTTCGTTATTCACACGAACAGTGCAGCTCTTGGTAACACCGGCCTAAATGAAGATAGTTCAGTCAATAATTAGCGCTTTATCTAGACTAAGTGATATATATTCTCGTAAAATTCAAGTCCCAAGAAATTGGAGCTTAGGATGATGATTTATAGAACTAATAGTAGGGGCGATTTGATGGGGAGAAAAATGGCTTACAGCGGATGTCTCCTCGATACTCCGGCGCAGCATAACGATACCATGGGCACCATCTTCGCGAGTAGTGCATTCGCTTAGCTTCTCAAAGTCCATGCCGTGCTCTAAGGCACAGTTCTCGATCAACGAGCGCTCGGGTATATGGGGATAGTCGCGGGTGATGCACATGGTGAAGCCTAAGGATATTTTAGGGTCTTGGTAGAGCTCAAAGGCACAAAGTTCGATGATGTTGCCCATGCCTATACAAGGAAGGAGATGTAAGTGTTAGCATTTTGAAAATGGTGGTAGTAGCGGCAGTAAGTGGTGGGAAGCGATGACGTCAATTGGCGATATATGGGTCAATAAGATTATCAGGATATATCAACTTACACTCGGTGGCACCGTGTTTGCACAGAACACCACCATCATCCTCGCTCGGGCTATTTGAATATCAAGTTAGACTGGAAATCCTATATTCGTCTAATGTGATATAGCCTACGTACCTGCCAATAAAGGAGAGCTTGAAATCGATCTTGTCGTTGACCTTCATCATAGCGGGGAGAATAAGATCTTTGAGACACATCTACGCAAAAAGTGCCCTGTTAAATACTGTCATTGGATACTTGATTAAATAGACGCAGCAAAAACGTATTTTAGGTGACAAAAGTAGGCAAACAGGCATGCCCCGCATCAACGTACCTCAGCATCGGGGCATTTGCTCATGATATGAGCTTCAAGCGGTACCCGCTTGGTGACAGCAGAAACGCCATTCTGTGCACCAGGTCCAGCTGCGGCAGCGGCGTTTTGGTGGTGTTGATACGCATCCTTGAGTTCCGCAAAGCGATTCATGGCGCCAGTTGGTTGCCAGCGCCATATGCTTAGAGCGACCAGTAGGAAGACAGTCAAGATGGCAAAGGGCCGCTGACGGCGACGCAGGACAGGCGCCATGTGGCTTGTGGTCGTCGAAGAAGAAGAAATTAGCGGAATAAGGCTGTGTCTGTGTTGATAAGATAATAGATCTTTCTCGTTCGGATACATCGGCGGCGACAACTGCGCGGTGTCGGACATGTTCAATCGCGTGTTTTGTCTGATTGATTTCGTGGAATAGAGAAGTTTTGTTCTTTTTTGACGCTTTTTTTTTGATAGAAGCTTGGCCTGCGATAAGATGCTCTGTGCGCGACGTTTCGGAAAGCGGGCTTTTGGATGGCTAGGTAGCTTGAGGCTGATTAATGCTATAGGGAATGGCAAATTGTTGACGGGTGGTATTTTCGATGGGAATGTGAGTGATAGCGATGGGAATTGATTGCATGAGAATAATCCACCATCGTCGTGTCAGCTGATTAGCTCAGAAAAAAGATACAACCTGTAAATGTATACTTGGGGTTGCTGTTTAACAGAAAGTGGTCTGGAGGTTAACTATATCTAGACTGGCTTCTCTAAGATTAGCTTTGTTGAAGGTTGCACTTCGTAGCCCTAGCATCAAGTTAGCGGCTTGTTGGCTAGATATTACAGAGGGTCAGATTTGTCCTTCTAGGAAAGTCGAGCCTACCGCTAGCAAGCCAGCAATGGGTCTCGGCTAGCTGCTTGGCTAGTTAATGACACACCGACAGCTTGCAGGACGGGAGACAAGGTCATGATCAAGAAAGAAAAGCGAAAGGACAAGAGCGATTCTATTTGGTGTTTAGCATACCTTTTGCGCTGTATTTTTTATTGTCATGGGCACTGCTTCCCAAACATAGAATGTAGGCTAAGCGTGCGCTTAGGTTTGGGAACCTTTGCTTCCGTATGTCATCCGTCACAATCGCGTCCATCATATTGTTTATAGCTTACTACACACTAAACCAAGTGCGATTCACTAATCGTTTAATGAATGAGTAAAAAAAGAAGTGTTTTCTGACTCTGCTAGTCTCTCTGTACAACTTGCGCTGAACCACTCACCGGCAACCAGCTAGACTGCAGTGGTGGGCCATCTAAGGACTCTAGAGCCGCTTACTCACTGAGTGCTTCAGGCTACATAGTACAGACTCTGTTTTTTTGCCCTTGATAAACAACTGCGACTGCAGCTTGGCAACTGCGTGCAACCTTCATAACACCCTCTTCGCATAGGCATCCTGGTTTACGGGGGGTCGTTGGTTCTGCGCGGACCTTTCTTGGAGTTGCCTTTCTCAGGACGTTCGCATGTTATTGCTACATTTACTGGCAGTATATTGAAACCCGCTCGCTAATCCATTTCCGCCGGCTGCTGATCCTGTTTTTGCTAGGCGGCCGGACAAACAGACAGACAAAGATAGGTCTGACTCTTCTTGGTGCCAAATTTGGCTCTGAAAGTGATCACGCTTCCCTAACCACTGCAACACAGTTTGCTGCCCGTTTTTGTGGATTTACTCTTCCGGGCTGGAGGCAATCCTCGCTATGACTGTGACTGCGACTGCTACCTTTCACTCTAGCTCTGCAAAGCGAAGCGGTAAGCACATACTGCGATGCCGCTGTACCTGCTAGACTGGATGCATTACAGTGCAGCTACAATCCCGGCAACACTGCTACAACCATCGTTAAAAGTCCTCGCTCTCCGATCAACACGCACTGCAGCCGTATATGTGCGCAGGAAACCGGCATTGATTTTCTGTCGCTACATACCCCGTTCTAACTCGCTGAAGTTGATATGCTATGTAGATAAAGATTATTATCCACTGTGTGTCTGTCTAGATGTTTATATAAACAAACCACTGCCTGCCCTTTCTAATCTACTCGTGCTTCGTTTTCACTTCCTTCGTTCAACATCTTCCTTCTCAACCTTATCTGCTACGCCAAACACTACTGTCTGTAGCACTTACGCGGCCGCTTGATCCTTACTTGGCTATCAACAGTCGCCTCCGTTACTTGCTCGTTGTGCTGCTCATCTACTCCACCATTGCTCTGTATCTATCTGCTTTGTAGTGCTGTGAACTGTATCCCACTTCTTAGACACTATGCAGCCACCCGAAGATAGCGAGCCGCCGTCGCCCGATATCAAAGCTGCTACTATCATAGTTACTGCGGTCTCTGGTACAAGTGATAGTTCACTTATCGATGGCACTGATTGCAATGCCCAATCCGATTTTCCTTTCCCCGGTAGCCAGCAGGCTGTTAACCCTAGTCGGCCTCTTTGCTATGCTGTTGGCCCGCAATATTCCGCCTCACAGGAGACTATCGTCTATGAGATGGGTCAGTCCGACGATGGAGGCGTTATTGTTGCCTCTGAAACTACACCTTTGATTATGCCGCGCAACTGGCAGGCCATTCGGCTCCCTAAGCCGGAAGATGATGATGAGCCTGAGTCCCCGTTCCTAAACAACATGAGCGTGGGTCGCTTCCGCGCCATCTTTTCAATGGTCTTACTGATCTTTTTTCTAAGCTGCTTTGATTCTACTATCATGTCGAGTAGCCATCCCGTCATCACTTCCTACTTCGGTTCTTCCAACAGTGCTTCTTGGATGTCAACAGCGTTCTTGCTGACTTCCACTACATCACAGCCACTTGTTGGCCGCATTTCTGACGGTGTAGGCCGTAAGGTACCGTTCCTGATCACAGCATTCATCTTTGCCGTCGGCACTCTAGGTTGTGCCATTGCACCCGATCTGGTCTCTTTTATCATAGCTCGGGCTATCTGTGGTCTCGGCGCCGGTGGCTGTCTAACTCTAGGATCCATAATCATCAGCGACATGGTACCTATCTCGTAAGTAGCCTCAATATATGTATAAATGTGTATATCACGAAACTAATACGCTCTTTCTCATGTAGGAGAAGAGGTACATATCAGTCCCTAATCAACGTCAATTATGGCGTTGCCTCTGCACTTGGTGCTGCTCTTGGTGGTTGGATGGCTGATGCCCTCGGCTGGAGATGGGAATTCGGCGTCCAAGTTCCACCCATTCTCTGCATTGTTGCTCTAATGTACATGTACATCCCCGACGACATCGGCCTTGCCAACGCGACTGACTCTCTCGGCGATGTGATACGCCAATTTGACTGGGAGGGATCATGCTATTTGACTATCGCGATTTTTTCCTTTGTGTTCTTTTTGAGCTTGGGTGGAAATGTGCTTCCTTGGAGTCATCCAGTCGTAGTCCTATCCATGGTTGTATTTTTTTCAACCTGTGGATTGTTCCTGTGGGCAGAGTCCAGAGCTGTCCGGCCCATCATGCCTTTGCGGATCATTACTAAGTCACCTCATATGAACCTAGTCTTTTCAAACACATTTGCTGCGATTGTAATCAACGGTGTATGGTTCAACGCACCGCTATACTTTCAAGCTGTTGTGTTGACCAGTGCTACCGAATCAGGTATACTGCTGGTGGCACCAATCGTTATGTCGAGCTTCTCTGGTATGATTACTGGTTTCGCGGTGCAGATTACCCGTAACACCAAGTGGCCGGTCATGTTTGGTGCCAGCCTACTACTTTTTGGAACTACCCTCATGTGCTTTCTACAGAGGGATCTGTCTCGCACCATGTATATTCTATTCATGACGCCTACCAGTTTTGGCCAGGGCTTCCTGTTTCCTGGAACATTTATGGCCATCCTCAACGAGAACGAGCAGGCAGATCAAGCTGTGGTCACTAGCTCCCTCATATTATGGCGTTCTATTGGCCAGATTTTTGGTGTTGCCAGCAGCAGTTTAGTGGTACAGAATAGTCTGAAGTTGCTTCTTGACAAGAACGTAGTTGGCCCTGAACGAGACGAAATTATTGCGCTAGTTCGCAAGAACGTAGAGTCTATTGCAACTCTACCGCCGCCCTATCTTGAGCAAGTTATCGACAGTTATGATAGTGCTCTCCGTGTAGCATTTTCACTAATGGCAATCATGGCGTCTATCGGGTTGGTTCTATTATTGCCAGTGAAATTGAACAAAATTCGCACCAGGGACACGCCACAAGTTTATCAACCTATTGATAACGACGATAATTTGAACGTCTAATTCATAACTTGACATGGCTCCAAAACCCTACTTTCTCAGTCGATATTTTATGACATATTACTCTGTGCCAGTGTATAATAGTAGTACACATTTTATTTTGTTTGGTTTTATTTCTATAGAGTTGATGTTATATATTATTCTG
>LXKZ01000332.1:0-18038 GCA_001856765.1 Endoconidiophora polonica
ATGCGAGCTCAACAGAACTTTGAAGATCACTTTATTGTGGTTTTCATTGCTCTGGGTCATGGAAAGATAATCGCGCTTCTGCTTTAAGGGGAGAGCTTTAGCAGAAGGCTTCAAAGCTTTGTCCAGTAGCCAATCTTGCGTCGTATAATCTCCGTGAATACAGTAGACAATAATTATATACAATACAAGACTTTTTATACATATAGGAAGTTATCTTCTCACAACTTCTTCAACCTTCCTTTCTTAACGTCATCTATATAGTAAGTATTATCATGCTATGGAATAGAATAATTGCTTTTCCCTTTTCTTTGATGATCCCAAGATAAAGTAATTTGAATATGCTTATGAAAAAAATAGATCAGATAATAAAAAAAACCCCAATACATCAAAATCTAAGATGCCGTTATAGATATCTTAGCGATGTTCTTCTATCTTCAAAACCAATATCAATCCAAATACACTAAAACAGGATAGGAAAAAAAGGCCTAAAACGAGCTTAAATCCAGGAAGGGGTCATTATACAGATCAATATTGTACGTGTTTTACATCCCCGGGTACGGGCCACCGAACACGGCCCAGTCGTTCTCAAAGCTCTGGCCGGTATATATCGAAGCTGGAACTCTCCGCGCCAGGGCCGCAGCACTCTGCGCCGGGGAGTTGTCGACAGTGCCAACTCCGCTCTGCTGTTGATGTGCCTGTCCAGGTGCCTGTCCATGTGCCGCGACAGAATTCGGTGCATTACTGCTGTAGATTGGCCCGCCGGTAAAGACCATTCCCGGTGCACCTGAACTATGAGACGTCGTTGTTGACTGCATCATAAACGATGGCACTTGGCCAACTAGTGGGGTATCGTAGCCTTCGTAGCCTACCGAACCGCTACCATAGTAATCTGCAGCAACGGCAGATGAGCCACTTGAGTCGCCGGTCTGAGAGCCACTGATCTTGGAGTCAAAGGCCATGTCCATAGCTGGCCGACTGGGGTATGCAAATGGATCCTCCGACGGGAACATTAAGTTGTTCAAGCGGCCCATAGTGGCACCACTAGCTGATGCTGCATAAGATCTGGAAATGACGGAGCTGTCGGCCGTACCCGTAGACTCTGGTGTATCTCGAGACGATACTTCCAGGGGAAGAAAGTCGTTGAGATTGGGTGTCGCCACATCCATTATTATTATACTGTTAGAAACTTTGCCGCCAAGAGACCGGTGTGGGTGGACCAATGGGTCCTGGTTCCGAGAAAGATCGCCTTGGGCATAGCCTGACCGAGCATCATTTTTTGTAGGAACTGATCTTTTACGGGTTGGGATCAAGTTGACAGAGTTTGCGTTGAGACGTTCGGGTATACGATCGAATAGGATCTGGAGAAGATAAACCAAAAAAAAGTGAATTAGTTCTAGGCTGGATAAATATTGAGGCTTTATGAAAGATCTCATATAGAAGATAGCATACCTTCAAAGCCTTCGTTACCCGATCAGCTGCCATGCTCTGCTCCGCAAATTTGGCAAGCATATCGCGGCCAGCATATGCGTCAGCCAGCACTTCAGCAGTGCCATTCTTGAGTGGATTCTCCGTGGCATAGAAGACCAGAGAGAGTACCGCAAAGAACTCAGTGTACAGCATGAACCAGTAAGGCCCGATGAGAACGCCTTGCTTGCGCATCTCGATGCCGATATGAACCAGATTCCGCGACACACTGATAGCAGCAGCAGCACAGGCATATGATACTTCGTCGACCATCTTCCCCTGGGCAATACGCGGGGAGACATAATGTAAAAATGGCCGGTAGAGCGCCAACTGGACATGAGCATACGCAAAGCGTAGCAGATGTTGGACTCTGTTGATATGTGTGGCATTAGATTAGCGCTTCAGTTGTTATAGAGTTGGCATAGTACGTCAATATATATCCTTACCGTATCATTTCGATAGATCCTTCAGAGCCGGGCCGCCACACGACAGACAACTGCTCAAACCACTTTTGTAGGTCTCGTTCAATCTCCCGGATCTTGCCATAGCTGACTAGATATGTCGATCCGTGGCTACTAGGCTTCGACTGCGGAGCAGCGCCAGGGCCGGTCTTGATTGGGTATACATATTTGAGTATCTTGGCCATGATTTCCATAAGAAGTGTATGTGCATTGAAAGCGTCAAAGAAGGAATGTGTGCCTGGTGGCTGGGGTACAATGCGATCGCGGAGAATGTATTCATCGTCGACTGAACTGGGATACTTTTGATCGATGTCTTCCGGCTGCAGTAACAGTGGAAAGCCTAGCATGGCCGAGACGTAGACGTCGAGCTGGCGAATTACGTAGAATACTCGGCGTCGCTCTTCGACTTCGATTGGGGACATCATGGGATGCTGAAGATCCCGATGAAGGCCCATGCGCACCGACGATCTAAGTGCTATGCCGACGTAGGAATAACAGGCACTGAGATTTGAGGATGCCTGGAGAAATAGAATCCTAAAGAGAAGTGACTGGAGGGCCTTGAGGTCCCGGCACTCCATGATATCGGGTAGTAACGAGCGTGCTGCAATATAGTGTTTCATTCTTGTGACGTGTAAGTGTCGTTGTTAGTAATGTACTGACGATACTAAGACTGATAGTTCTCTACTTACCCTTCTTCAATAGCTTCTCGGTATCCTGATTTTACACCGGAAGCTGGATCAAGATTGCGGTACATGTAGCCTAGTGCCAGTACCGAATGGATGAGTGCTAAGCCATGGATTTGCTCAGGTGACATAGCCTCAATAGGTATATCATAGATATGGTCAAAGAAATCAGTAAAGGAGGGGACATGAACAATACGGATAAGACATGTAGCACAATTGAGGCTGTAATAACAAAGACTCCGTGCAAGTTCCTTAGACGGGAGTGGAGTGATGTTGGGTGAAATCTGACTGAGGGAGGATTTAATGGCCGGGGTTTTTAATGAATCGACGTTTACTAAGCCTGGGGGGCGTCCGGATTGAAGGAGAGACGGCGTTGTTTCTTGAGAGTCAAGCATACCGCAGAAATGCTCCTTCATACGGCGCAGAAACATGGCGCTAGACGACGAGCCGTGGAAGTCCCAACCACCATCATCGTCGAGATCAAGAGCGCCGACAGACTCAACCATAGAGGCTAGTGTGGCGTCTTCCAAGACCTCATCATCGTACTCAGAGCGAAGCTTCGCATTTGCTTTCTTGCGGGCTAGTTCGCGAGTACGAAATTCTTGCTGAATAGCAGGATCAAGAGCCGGATCGGATAAGTCGAGATCGGGGACGTATTTGCGCAACAGCGTCTCGGCGCGTTGAAGTCGGCTTTCTAGAGCTTCAATGTACTGTGGAGCGGGATTTCTTCTGCGATTCGAAGGTTTATCATATGTGCAGTCTAGGAGAACAGAGTTAGCAAGTCTCACAACAGATAGACTCCAACCAAGGCCGAGTTTTGAACTGGGCGATGAGAGCATAAGTAGTATCGGATCACTTTGAACGCACCATAACTGTAGACTGAACAGTGTGTACATGGCTGTTTGCCATCGCACTTTATCTTCTTACGGCGGCATTCATCGCAGGCCCTCGTCACCCGGCGGCGCTTTTGGATCGGCGCAGACGATGTCTGGTCCTGCTGGGAAGCGTCGTCGCCTTCGTCCGAGGCCGACCGGGGACTTTCATTGGGAGAGCCGGCATCGAGAAGTTGAGGGCCCGAGTATCTGTCTTCTCGTCCCCGTTTTGGTGCAGTTTCTTCGTCAGAATGCTCGGATTTTGATACGTCTCTAGCTGAGGTAGTAGTCGCAGCAACAGGGGTGTTCGAGTTGGGAGCTCCTGTAGTAGAAGTCATCCCCTTGGAGCCAGGTCCTCCCATAGCCCGTGAAGGGACGTGTTACGGTGTCTTGGCTATACCGAGACTAAATCGGAGGCAAGACTGGAGGAAATCAGTGGCAGCGGACTTTGAAGAGAAGAGACCAGAACCCTCTCAAAGGAAAACGGAAAACGGAAGGATAGTAGTATGGTGGAATAGGCTTGGCGGTACAATAAGAGGCCTTGAAAAAAAATCGGCGGATCGGCCTTGACGAGGATCGGATCGAGCGGCCCAGGCGAAGTCTTGGCGTGAAAAGACACCGCAGATAATGAACAAAATCACAGAACTGACAAGGCAAATTTGTTCGCTTCACAGCTCAATGCCACGCAATGAGACTAAGGAGTAGTATAGAAATTGCAAGAATGGAAGACACAGCTAATGAGCTTGACAATAATGGCTGGCTCGAAAAATGAGTGCCGGCCACGATACTGAAATGTCAGTGCAATGTCAGTGCGATGCTGGTATTCGGTGTGATAGTTTCTACACACTTTGACAGCGTAATCCACGAGAAGCGTATTTACATATGAGAATCTAGGTATCTAGCAGATGAAGACAAAGAAAGAGGTTAGAATGGACTGGAGAAGCCACAGACTCACAATAGCAAGACTAGTGTGTAAGAAACTAAGAACATGTGCACCCGAGATGGCTTTCATGAGCGGCGGACGAGCCAGACTTTAAGCTTTGCTGCGGGCGCGTACCGGGGGCGGAACTCTGAGGGTAGAAAGGGAGGAGCAGGAATAAGAGGAGGAGACGTCATGCCATAGACCCCGTTTACTCTTTTTCTTTTTTTTTCTATTGTAACCTTTTTTTTTCTTTTGCTTTTCTTGTTCAGATGAGTCGTTCTTTTCGGGAGATTATTCCATTAAACTGCGTAATGACGATCTAGGAGTCAGACTCTGAAAGTAGAAGGGCACGTGGCAGGTCAAGTATTGAATGGGGTGTGAGCGCAGTAGCTAAGAGATCGAGGCGTTTGCCGGACTGGTATGTATAGGCGCATACATGTAGGCACATGTAGTATACATGCACGCGGGCAAGTGGGATGCCATAATCAAGCGAATTAAAGAGTGATTGCTACCACCGCAACCGCTAGGTGACATTAGCCCAATAGTGGAATATTGAAAGCGAGCTGGCTTATAAACCGTGGCTCCTTGGCTGACGCAGATAGTACATAGTAGTTTTATGTAAGTACGTAAGTATGTACTTACATATATGTATGATCATCAACGGCTAAAAACAGAGATCAAAGACAATTCTTAGATCTGAAGCTCAGGAATCCCGAAGCAGGTACTATCTGCAAATACCTGGACAGCTTCGTACCGAGAGTATCGTTTCGATAGAGACCTCAAACTTGGAGAGATAGGGAACTATTGCTCACTAACCTCAAGAACTCACATAGTATCGATTCAACAAGCTAAGTGTAACTGTGTCCAGCTTGGCATTGCGAGATAACCGGTAGCTATCCGTGAGAGAGTATATGTAAAATATTTATGTCTATTTGTCCACGGGGGTTTGAAATGTGCCGTTTCTTGTAAGGCCGAGGCTCAGCCGCTGGGTAGATATGGCAAGGGATAATCTCAATACCGTAGGAAATCGATGTCTTATGAGATCTAGGAAGTCGTATCGTCTTTTTCCAATCTCTATATATAGGGACGCCAAGACTAGAGGAGCCATGCAACACAGCTTCGAGAAGTTCATGTTGTACATATCTGGGAGTTTGGGCATCATGGACGTGTTGATGTACATACCTGTGAGTATCAGAGCCTGTTATGAGATGTGATAGATAGCGGCGACGAAACTCTATAGGCCATGTAAGAAAGGATGGGGATTTTGAGATATCAATGTCAAAGACGTCGTTCTTTGACTAGAAATGACATGGAATAAACGGTGTTGTAGTCGCACTATCGTATGTGCTCAGTAAACTTTGTAATACTAACAAAACAAGAGAAACAAACAACGAAAGAAAAGAACGTCGGTAGTCCATAGAGAAAAAGCAACGGAGACTGTCTGAAAAGAAAAAAAAAAATATAGAAGAAAAACTCTCACGAAATTAGAGCAACCCCCGAGTAAAAGCAGAATTGCTTACATCCTTATCTACACGCATATTCCAGGACAAAAAACATAAAGCCGCAGCGCAATATTAGGACAAAAAGAGCTTCGTCGAGATCTTCTAGCTGGGTTGGCCTGGAGTGAGACGAAGACAACGAGGACTAGGTTGAAGATCCTGGTCGACTTGGCTGGCCAGCTAGTGGGGAGGGGCGTGTAAGAAGGTAAGAAGTGAGAGGTTTACGGTATGACTGATCGGTAGCAAGAGCAAAGAGTACGACTACGACAAAGTGCTTTGCTCTGAGTGTACTATGTATGATATGTACTATTACGGTTCACTATCAGTAAAGAGGCCATGATCTGTCTGGTATAGGTAGGCAAGGTAGAAGAAGAGGGGGGTGTGAGTTTGGAGGTAGAGAGCCAAAGAAGATAAAAAGAGAGCTGAGCGTTGATTGGCCCCAGAGAGGGCCCTGTCAACACTGAAGGAACACAGTCTACCTAAGTATTTGCTGATTTATCTAGCATCCCTGTCACCTACTGACCCTTCAGCATGTTGGTAGGGGAGGCTTCGATTACGGCAGACCTGAATCAGATAGGGCGGTATCTCGGAGTTTCGTTTTTTACTTGTTCATGTCATGAGCCATGATGTAGTTGGACAGAATACTGTGGGTGACGATGGTTGATAACCAAGAAGGCGCTGGGAGTTGATATCTCCTGCTAGTAATGCAGAGATATATATAGCGTCAGTCTCTTGTGGTGTCTTGAAATGGATGCGGTATTGCTCGGGACCATATGAGTTATCTTGGGGCAACTATAGTTGATGCAAGGTAGACGGACCTAGAAAATCGATTCTGACATGGCAGTGGTACTGGTGGACGTACTGGTGTATGATAGTAATTAAGTGATAATTGCTAGCACTAATGAAGTATGATGATATGTTAACTGCTATTCATTTAACCCTTATTCCGTCCATATTGACGTTACAAATATAAAGCTGCTTGTGGCCTCTGCCCTTTGATCTAGCAATGGAATTTACGGGCTTCATAGTACATCACACTCACGCTTTTAGCCCTGGTGTGTTCTGACCACAGGCCAACATGTTTTTTTTAGAGGCAGTTAGTTCCAGTTGACACAAACTCACTAAAAGGAAGGGCAAAGAAAACCACACCGACAGCATTGCTAGAAAAAATGCCTTCAGGTTCTATCTTTTTCAATATCTTGTCCCGGACAGAGAGGGCTCCGATAATTGATACTATAATAAGATGCTATACTTCTATTCTAATAACTAGTGATGGTAGGTATAGGATTGAAATTGGCCTTGATAGGAAAATAATCTATTACTGAAGAAACATACATATTACGTTGTATGTGTATATGTGTTTTGTGTAGAACATATTATAAGTAACTTGTAGTAATTGATAGGCTCTTGGCCGTCTTGTTTCTTACTAGGGCCAAGGCTGAAAATTCGCTAGACAAACTCCTACAACTGGCAATTTGCGACTGCTACTAACTCATTGAGACTAGAGGTTTTATCTCTTACAATTATTTACGGCGTATAAACCCCATTCTAACTCTATTGTTGGGTGGCTGGTTCCGCTGGTAGTTTGTGTTCTGCCGTGTGTATACAGTTTGTCATAGATATACTTACCATGATTACTTACGTAGAGCATGTGACCGCCATATTCCAGGCATAAGCATGGCCAAGAAACTAAGCAGGCCTTGGCTACATAGGTAGTAGTAGCTTGGACTTATCCACTTTTGAAAACACAGACTAATGTGTCGTATAGTTTACGTGAGCGAGTCAAATTATATGTCTGGAGATAAAAACCTGGGAAAAAAGAACAGGTACTAAGGAATCCTGTCGGGGCGGAAAATCCTACTGGCGCAGTGAGCATAAGCAACAAGAACATAAAGACCCGAACCCCCCCCGTCACATGAACCTAGCCCCAGCATATATTAGTGCAACAGAATGTACACATGTATGAGTGGACTGGGAGAGGGGAGGAGATCTTGGCAGACGTGCGTCCAACGTTGCTTGAATGGGCTCCCTCATCCATGGCTGATGGGGGACTTTGTTCAAATACAAAGCAGAAATCAGAAAACTCGCTATTGTTTCGTTCTTGGTCTCGCTTGGTGTTTTCTTTCTTTGTAAGGTCTTCGGTCTCTAGATTCCGGGGAACAAACGAGACTCATTCATATTGTGTCTTCTCTGGTGAACGGCGTGGATTTAATTCCCTGTTATGGTTCGTGCATGTTACCGAAAGACGAGGAGAAAACCTTAGTATCCGAGCTGCCATTCCCTCCTCGACCTTGTTTAGCCATGAAAACTAGGGGCATCTGGATACGTGAAGTAATAGCAGATATTTACATATGCGGCACTAGCTGATATGTAAAGTAAACGGATTCTTTCGGACTTTCTAATCAGTCTCCCCAGCGCGAAAAGGGAATTTAGCGTGGATATAGCCACAAACAAAAAAAAAGACAGTGGTATGGTATACACCGCGGAGGAGAGGTACGAATTAGAAGGGCGAGTTGGTTTCTCTTGGCGGAAAGCGCCCCCGAAAGGATCAATCGGAGACGTTGATATGGCGGAAAGTCGTGTCTAATAATGGGAGTGTGACGCAGTCTACAGGCCCAGGAGTAGGTAGTCGGGCAGTTTATGAGGCCAGGAGACGACGAAGAGGGGTTGATACGAGAAAGCGACAAGCATAAGGAGCGAGCGGGCTAGTTAGTCGCTGCAGCGTGATATTGTGAGATTGTAGCGGAGAAAGAACAAAAGGGAAAAGAAGAATCTGAAAAGGGCCTCTATTCACTTGCATACAAGGTAGGGGGGAAAATAGTTTTCTGCTAAGCTGAGCGGGCGTCATGGCTGTTTTGCTGGTGTGTTCTTTGGTTAGAAACGCCGAATGCCGGCAAAGAAGTCTTATCGGAGGGGAAGCACGGAGGCCGTGTGTTCCGGTAGATTTTCGTACGTTGGTCTTTGGATATATAGATTGTTTGCTGTCAACTTAAAAGTGGATGGACAGAGTTTCTGGGGTGAAGGGGATGGAAGAGATGTAAGTTAAGGTGAGGTTCAAGAATCAAGAAGCTGGCACATCAGACATCTTTTAATGGCATCCATTTTGATTATTTTGGTTTGCACAGCCACAATTCCGCCGCCCTCCGATGGTAGAAAGAGAGAGAAGGTACCTAGATTGCAGACTATATGAAGCTTCAAAACTTGCTGCGCTGGAATTAGACGGGAAATAGTAGCAGGAGAGGGGCGGAGGAGAGGAGCGGAGACTTGAGTCTACTCCTGTTTATTCTCTTTTTACTACTTGGAAATATATCAAAGAGAACCCCCCAGAGAACAAGGTAGAGGGGGGCGTAGCTAAACCCCCGAAAACGAGCCAAAAAAAAACCAGCCAGCTTGCCATTTCAGAGGGGTAAAGCTAAGAAATGATGCTGGAGGCGGCTAGAGCGGAACAACTGTTGGTAGAAAGAGGACAGCTATACACGAAAAAAGCATAAGAAATCACAACAACCTATATGCTATTGCGTAATTATTTTAGGGAAAAATTATGCGGTTTGACAACGCTTCATTTCTTGGCTTTGTTAGCTTGTCTATTTGCTAGCACGATCCTAGCGTCTATTTTAAGAAGAAAGTAAGAAAGCTACTAATGAAAATAAGACGTCAAAGAACTCAGTAATGAGAGGAGAGGGCTCCAGATATATTAAGTGGGGTACTACAAATGGTGCAAAGTGTGATATATTTTTTGCGGGTCCCGGTGGAGCGGAGCGGGGAGGGGCGGAAATATAACGGAGCTTGGTTTAGTCAGCGGGCCGTCTTTGTATCAAAATAACTATATCATAGGGTTTCTGCCTGCCGTTTACAAATTCTATGATGTAACCCTGATATTACTATGCTATTCACGTAGAATGTTTCTCAATATGTTCAGAAATACGATGCTCTCACTTTCGTTACTTGGTCAAGTTTCTACTTACGTGCTGTTCTCCCAGATTTGTATCTAGATATTGGTAACTCCATTACTGACACCACGAGAAAAATGATCTACGACTTGGATCTGATATTCTAGGCTGTCATAAAATGCCCGTTTTCCAAGTTTCGCTTTATTGATTACAACAGCAATCTATTCTCTTGGTCTAGAGACTACTTCTGATACCTACTTTGAAAATCAGCCTCTTGTTGTGTAATATAGCCCTTGTTGTATAGTTGTGTCTTTGTGTATTATTGGCAGAGTTGTTGAGATCTTTTTCTACGTTACGTATATGGCTTTGGTATGCTAGGGTTTATATGTATACCAACTATGCAAGACCTGCTGCACAAGCCCTCCTTGTGATATAATCCAGCGATGATCTCAATATAACAAATAGAACCGATCTTGGGGCTAGGTGGGCCGGTCTTCACGCTACATCCTTTTGGCGGACAGGGAACTTGAGGCCGACTAGCAGTCACTTTTCACTTCTTAGCTCCAGGGATAAAATCTTGTCTGATATCTCAACATGAGGGTGGAATGGAGGAGGGGAAGGCTTCGTCAGCTTGACGAACTTTCCAGTATATCGTTGCGTATGGCACGGCACGGTCTATTGGCTCTAGACACTGACACGGTGCATCTCGTATTGGTTAGTTATAGCTGACATGCAAACTGGCCGACGCACGGCATGAATGGGCTCGACATACATATCGTATACATGTAATTTTATAGGAACGCTTGCAGATACTTAGCCGCGCGATATATCAGCAAGTAGCCGAAAATCAGTCATTTTTTCACGCCCGTGCTGGGACGAAGAAACTGAAAGATCAGTCGGTTTCTGATACTCATCCTCTAGCATAACCAGGGCTTGTTCGAATCTCGGATTCCTGTATCATCAAGAGACAATTACCCCCTTTCTCCAAGGGAGAAAGAGTAGATATCTGTAGGTTTATGAATTATAACGCCTTGACTTCAATTTCACTCTTTATTTTCCCTTCCCTTCTGCCGGCGATGATGCACGCCAAAAGGCTTGGCTTTTCCTGAACTTCCAGACCCTCGGGGTCTCCATTTCTGCCGGCATAAGAGGTATTATGTAGGTACTACTATTATATCGTCCATATCCTGGATGGAGATGTGGTGGCAATGGCAAAAACATGCATGGCCATAGACAAAAGAGTCTGTAAACCCCTTCGGTTTATATTATAACTATAAGGCAAATGTATACTTATCGGGATCTGGCTTATGTAATTCGGGGCAGCATCTAGGGTTATCAATGGGTTCGGCGATTTCTACTAATGTTATAGGCTTGCCGACCGTAAAGAAAACCTTGAATGCCAAGACTTTCGCTTCCTCTTTCTGAACGGCATTTCTAATCCGCTTTCTCGAAGTTAAAAAGTCTTGGCATTGGCAAGCCTTTATGGAACAAACAAAATAGACGATGAAGAAAACACCATGACGTAAATTCTCGCGATAGTTTGCTAAAGCCGATTAATTGGCCATATTTGGTTGGGTTTTCCCCCTAATCTCTTGTTTACCCTCGTTCTGGCTTCTGCCATTTTTAGTCTTTCTAGTCTTGCGAGAAAACGAGAGATGCAGAGAATTCTGGCAACTGCTATGGACGTGGGCAGTCGAAACTCCCCCAAAAATATTTGGCACAAATCAGCCAAAATCTGGTTTTCTAGCGGCAATTTTTATTTTATTTTCTTTCATGTTGTATTTATTCTTTTTTATTTTCTTCCCTTGTCCAAAAAAAAAAGTTCCCACACAACCCCATTCTGCGACTTTCTCCGATATATTGTCTCTCCTAGCTGTTAGTCAAAGCTAAATGTTGATGCCCTTGTGCCTAGAGAAGAAACATGGATTTACCTCGACATCTGCATGTTTGCATCTCATGGCTTCAATGCTAGAGTAAAAAGAAGGCATAGCCAATGATCCCTGCTGCTCTTGTTTCTGCCAATCCGTTGGCATGGAATGGGCTGAACGAACTTGCGGCTTGTTCCACTGATAACCTACCCTACAGAATCCTCTTATGATCGCTAGAATCTGCTGTTGTTCTCTTGCCTTGAACTTTTCCATAACTAGCTATGGCTCTTGCTTGCTACATGTAAAGGTGAACTGATCTGTGCAGGGCTAGCAATCACAAAGCCGCCAGATGATCGCAACATCGTGGGTTGCTGGAAGGCGTATTAAAAACTACTATTTCTGGATTATTAGATTTTCGATGATGTTGCTATTACTTAGCTAACTAAGCTAATCTTGCCAGCATGTACTAGCTCTGGTAAGTAGCCCTTAGAGCATCATATCCTAGCATTTTGGCTCTAGTTGAAGATATTCTAACTTCTAGCGAAGGGGGTTTATGTGACTAAGCCAACAAAGCACGCTACATGTACTATATTATGTATGCTCTAGCTAGCCTGTGGAAAAAACCCGATGTTTTTCTTAACAAATCCGGGAGTCTGTATTTCTTCTTCTCTTCTCAAGAACGCACTGTTAGTAGCATATATGGTACTAATCTAATTATAGAGGGAAGCTTGTCTATTCATAGCTAAGTTTTTGCTATTCGGAGAATCGCGGTGATACCTTCACGCATGAATAGGTTCATCGTAGCGATCTGTGGACGGTTTTCCTGTCAACATAATCTTAGTGGCAGTCGATGCTTTCTAACAAGAACCAAGGACCTGTTTGGTGGAAAACCGGTCTCGCCTGATGGCTAGTGTCCACCGCCAGGGACAGTCGCAAGCCACTGGCCTCCAAACCATCGGTAGTTAGTCAAGCTTGTTCTTCCGGAACTTGCTCGAATTGTGCCGATAACTTACATTGCTTGGCATGTTTGCTTCTGTCTTACAACGCACCATTGGCGTCTCTAAAGCCTTGTAACTGCTTCTGCTTCTGCTTTTGCTTTTGCTTCCCTTCTCGTCTCTTTGCGTTTTACTGGCCTCGCCACTCCCAGATTGTCATGCTAGACTGCGCAAAGAGTGTATGACTATGATGAAATTGGCCTTGTAGTGAGGCCTCTCGCTTGTCTATGCCCACCGATGACCACACCCATGTTTGTCTCCCTTTCCTGCTTTGACGCTCCTCTATGTCCCTCTGACTGAGCTGTCCGTCCGTTGCCAAGGAGGACATGGAGCAGGAACTAAATCGTGTTTGGGTAGGAAGAAAGAACCACTGCCATATGCTTCTATGCTCGATGTATTGCCGGCTTGGGCGACTTCTTGGGGACTTCTGAGAGGCCGCCAATTCACACATGAGGTGTGTTACCCTACTGCCTTGTGTGAATGCCCCCATATAGAATATTGGCTTCTTGAAAACAAAGCCGTCTCTTTGCCATCAGTAGACTAATATATGCATTGTCAATAGTATCAATGTTCATCAGGCTTAGCTACCCCGCCAACCACCAATCTAAAATCTGGGAAGATATACCTGTTGTAGCAAGTAGCACTGGCTCCTTTTTTCATCGTCCTTACGGCTGTTACAAGGAGTAGACACTTGCCGCCGCAAGGCAGATTTGCTATTTACACAAATAAATTAATAAAATATACCGGTGAGAGGTCTACGGTTTCTCTATCTTCCGTGTGATCCTGTAAACTGGGAAGGGGTGTGTATCTCTCTTGTTGTCTCCATGCCGCTCTCTTTAAGACAGATTAACAAATTGTTAGAGCCGAGTACGGCAACCATCTTTCGGATAGACTTCCTATGATTAACAATCATGAATACCATTCGTGGCCAGGGCATCATAAATTCACAGAAGAAGATGCACATATGCAGGCGGTCCTCTAATGGCTAAGCGTATATTGTCGTGCATCTGTAGCGAAAAGCGGCACGGAGCTAGCAGTAGCTTGGCCATTACCAGGCTGTAGTTGGGCAGACATATGACTGTATACGTGTATGGTATATGCCTCTACATGATCGTTGTTATCTATGTATAATTGTAATTGGATACGCCTATATCTTGTATCTTGGGCATGGATAAGAAGTCCGATGTAGCGTGCTCTCTATAAACTAAGTTGAGTCAGTTACTTTCTCTTCATTGATTTCCGGTCCTAACAGAATTGACAAGATCGTTACGTCTGCAGGCCCCGCGTTTGTATGAGGAGGCGAACTAACTTTGTACACCAAGAACCGCATCTTGGCACTCATTCCGAGACAAGTCAAGCATTGGCCGCTATAAGTTTTTACACTTCATGTAGGTGTGGAGCTTGTAGCTATCATGAATGTGGTTCATAGGTATCGTGAATGTCATGATCTTGATCTTAGGTCACTAATCGATTATGATCCTATCTCAATACTAGATACTAGTATCAAGGTGTCTATGGATGATGATAATAAGCATTTTGATGTGAGTCTATCTCTGTCACTGTAGGGCTTATTCAGACTATCTGTTTGTGTTTTTATGCAAAAAAATTTTAGGCCCGAGGGAAAACTTTTGCCAGACGGCATCGAAGACTACAAACCCCCACTCGACTTGTCTATCCTCCTCGTTGCAAACGTCCGTGTCGATACTAAGGTGACCTCTTGGTATAGGCGCTGGAAAGGAACGTGATTGACGGGCTCTTGAGAACATCCGCCCGATTTTCGGCTTGTAGCATGTAAATACAAGCTGATTTAGTGTTGTCTGCTTATTGATTCCATTATGCCCCCCTCGGCCATCTTTCTTGTCGTCTCACTGTAGTTCTCTGGTGCTTTACAGCGGACGCATTGTTGGATTGTCAACGGCAGTCCTGATTTTACCCAGTATGACTCGCGATCGTTCCACGTCTCGTAATGCTCCCCGTATGTCTTCTACCGTTGCCCCGTTACTGGGCATGGTCGTTCGCCACGCAACTACATGGGAGGTCGTTTGCTTCCCTCCACAGGTCTAGACGTGCTCATAGCTCATATCCAACTCAGGTATGCGTTCAGACCGATGTATCCGGCCTTCGCCTGCGTCAGCAACCCGTTTTATCTCCTTGCTAACTTCTTCTTCACCTTCTCCGTGACCTTCGTTAGCTATTTCCCCAATAGGTTCTTTCCGGGATACTGTCTCCTCCTGCTGGACTCTTCATCGTGCTTCACCTTTTTCTTCTCCCACATTCTCTTTACTCACGTTCTCTCTTCTGCCTCCGCCAATGCCTCAACTATCCGCACCATCCATTACCCCGCTTCGAGACTACCTTCCCCGTCTCTTGTTCGATCTCCTGCTGCCCGTCTTCTCTTTAGCCTTGGCATCCTATACCCTTTTCATTATCTCCTTCCAGGCATCTGACTGCTTCATCATTGCCTCCACAATTGAAACTCTGTGGATCAAGTACATAGCCAGGGGCTTGCACAGCGCTTCGATCTGGATCTTTCACACGAAAGTAGACTTGAAGGCGCTGGTTACCATCCTTAGGCACATATTTGTACTCTCTTTTACCTATCTAGGTTTGTGGAAATAATAGCTATGTATTATTAAGGCCTCTCATAAATACAGCTGTGTGAATAGTCTCATGCGTTGAAATATAAAATAAAAAATAAAATGGTTTAAACTCATTACTCGATTAGATGTGAACTATGAGCATTCGTCTAGGGGTTTATAATACATTGCATAAGGGTTACGTGATACATCGTACAGTATATATTAAGTATATATTAATAAAAACACAGTATTACGGACTGTTTTCACAGCTGCAAGCAACTGCAACTTCTCACAGCTATAAACTCAGCTGCTGGGACTGTAACAGCCAGTGCCAACAGCTGCCCTCACCACCAACTCGCTATAGCAGTTGATAACAACCAAGCTAATCCATCCAGGCTTCCCTGGTGATGTGATAAACATATGCCCCTCCCCCTCCAGTATATTCAACACGTTCACTACAGCGTTTACTAGCAGCGTCATTTATTCTGTACAGAAGTTGCGATCATGGCGTCTTCAGATCCAGCTAGGGACTTCTTCAGCAAGTTGCGAAGCGATGGCCAGACTGTTGTCGATGGTATGTTTTGTTGATGCTTTCATTATTGTTTCGTTGGTCTGACTTGAAGCTATAGTGCCGTATCGGCTGAGCTTCTCAATATCCTTCCTATGCCAAAGAAAACAGAATATTGGGCACCTTTTTGATCTGGATTTGCCTCTACGAAATCCATCATAGCTAACATACGGGAGCACAGAACTGCCTAAACTTGAACTGGAAAGCTATATCGCTAATTACACCGGTAAATATATATAAATGCACTAACTCAATATTCATCCATCATGTATAGCTAATTAAAATGTTGTGATATAGGTCGTATGCGATTTGATCGACTATGTTTTATCGCTCGGACTAGTCCTAGACTATCGCTTGAAGCGCTAAAGCTTGCGATCGCAGAGACCAAGGCTGGCATTGACGTCGCTAGATACAAGGATGTCGTCAAAACTCTCGCAAAACTGTATCCAGACGAAGCCGACGCAGTCGAAGACGACGAGTGGATCGCCAAAACCAATAATGATTCCAGCGCAGAGACTGCTCGCCTGCAAAAAGAACTGAAGCTTTACCGTCGGAATCTCATTAAAGAAAGCATAAGAGTGAGCATAATCCATCCATACCACGCCACGGTACTTCATTTATAACCATCTTTCTTCTCCCACAGGTCGGCTATGTTGATATTGGCTCTCACTATGAACAAATAGGCAAGCCTCAGTTAGCACTCGAGCACTACTCACTTATTCGACAGGAGTCGGTCACTAATTTGCACATATTCGACATGCATTCATTGATTGTAAGAATTGCATTTCAGACTAAGGACTGGAACATGGCTACCGCCAACCTGAACAAAATGGTGTCACTGTTGCTACTACTCGAAGACGATGGGTTGGATCATAGCTCTGCTGTCAATGCCTGCTATGGATTAGCTCAGATGTGCAAGGGCGACTGGAAAGAGGCTTGCGAGTACTTCCTCAAGGTTGTATCGTCGCCGAAGACTGCTCCGTATCACGAATACGCATCTCCCAACGACATTGCTGTATACGGCAGCCTCTTAGCCTTAGCTACGATGGACCGCCAGAGTTTGCACGACAAAGTACTTGGCAGTGTACAGTTTCGCACGCTACTCGGAATGGAGCCATCCCTTCGGAAGGCCATTTCTGCCTATGTTTCCGGTAGATACAGCTCGTGCCTCTCGATACTAGAGGCAAACCGAGCAGACTACCTGCTCGATATATTCCTCAGTAAGCATGTCAAGGCACTATACAAGGAAATTCGCACGAAATGTATTCGCGAGTACTGCCAGCCATTTTCAACGCTTACCCTGGCCACCTTGAAGAATGTTTTTCATAGCGATCATAGCGATATTGAGGAAGAGATTAAAGATCTCATATCCAATGGGAATATTGCCGCTCGCATCAACTCTATCGATGGTGTAAGTACTTCCCTGTATGGTATAGTGAACGTTCATCTATTGCTAACACCTAATTATCATTCTACTACTCAGCTCCTTACGGCATTGCCTCAACCAACATCTGAGGATATGCTGTACAAAACAGTAGCACGCGTGACGGCATTTGAAGACAATCTACGCAATTCGTTACGACAAATGTCTCTAGTGCTTGCTGACATGGAACTATCTGGCCGACCGGTCTCATTATCTGAAAGAACACCTCGAAGGGACCTGTTCAGGATAAACATCGGGAGTCACGGCCCACAATCTACGAAGGCAATGTTTATGGCAAGCACATTGCTAGAAGATCCGTCAAAATTACCTTCAACTAGCAATGATATAGATGTAGATTATCATATGATCAACTAAGTTGGCACTTCCAATATAGTTTGGTAGGATGCTAGCAAGAGAAATGCGAAGAAGGCAGAAAGTGCAAGAAGGCAAAACACATAAATATATGCGAGCAAGTGCGAGCTCAGCTAGTCAAAGCTTAAGCGTAATGCAAAGATACTACCATACTGAATAATGACCATTCTTAGCACCAACCAAGCCAGTCCAAGCGAAAACCATATTTATATTTGTTGAAGTGACTTTCTGCAATTTATGTTACATATAACGTCGTACGCTTCACCACCAATATCCTACTTCGGCGGGGCCAACGCACCCCATGAGTAGCTCGGTGGAAAGATTCACTGGCATGTGTGTAATGAACAACCATCTATACACGATCTGAAGGATTGCCATGTTGATAACCCGTCCGGCAATTGCTTCCGCGTCAGCCACTTCTCGGAGGTTACCACAGGGACCA
>LXKZ01000333.1:0-25479 GCA_001856765.1 Endoconidiophora polonica
CTAATGCGGACGCTGATCCGCGTAATGGTAGTTTAACTAATAGAATCATCATCAACTACAGTAACCTATCATACCTATAACAAAGAGTTTAGTAAGCTTCAAAGCCTGCAAGTCTTGGTTATGCAAACCTCTTTTTCCTTTTCGTTTTTATCTGTCTCGGACAGTCAAAGCTGTTTTATTCTGCCAACACAAAAGAACGGGTGCTAGATTAGACCACTGTGCAACATTATGAGCTCTGAAATTTCTATTTACCAGCGTATACACATTTGTACTAGGCTTCAATTTTTCCGACAGACCAGACTTGCTTGGCGTGTTGAAAAGGATTCATAAGTTGTCACAATGCCGTAATGCTCCAAAAATGGATTTTCTAATATAGACATTAGACTAACATAACTTATTGATGGACTATAAGCGATACCACTAGGGTTAGATATATATATCCCTACTTATTCTTGCCAGGGCTTATACCACCAGGCTCTCTCCACTGGAACCTGCTAGGCGGATAGTTTTTAGTGATAAAATATTCCTACTACTTGGGAATCATCGTTTGATTGCGCAGCAATGCAGGTAGACGTTAATTATACACACATGATATTCTATAATTATATATAAGAGGAGGCTAATTTAGAAACAATCTGTTGGTTTAGTCTATCAGAATATCTGGTCGTTGCCTCTTGCTAGTTAATACACGCACCTGAAATTTATTGCAGACATATTTGAATGATTTATTTGCCCCGCAAAACATCCACTGAATAAGTGACCTTGCTAATAACAACTTCAATAGTAACCTCCCAACTGCGAATATCCTTATATGGGAGGCATCTCTGAGGGAAGAGTATGGGAATGTCAAAGGCACTCTAACAGTGACAACCAACATCAAAGAACCCCAGAACAAGGCGCCATGCCAGTAAATATTATCGTCATAGTTAACATCTAATCGAGTAGTGAGTTATAACAAAAATAAATAAAACAGACAGCAAATATGCTTGGTGCCAAGCAGGCGTCTTACTGCTGAGTTGTTTATAAAAGCCTTTTCCGAGGGCTTTTGATCTCTTTTTTAGCCACCCTTGCCTCGCTTTGACGTCCAAACATCCGTTGGCCCAAGGGTCGGTGTCAAGCTTAACACACCAAACATGGGACAAAGGAGACCGTTTATTGCTAAATCCAGTTAGTCGTCTTAAAGCTTAACTTCGTCAGTTTGTTCCTCTTGAGCTGCCGCAGCAGAAACAGGATGTCATGGCTTTGCAACCGACCTAACGCTTGTTTTATTGTATTCGCTTTAGTTCTACTCCTTTGTACCAGAGTCTTCATTTCTATGGCCTTATTTTGCTGTGCTTGTTTCTGTTCCTTTTTCTCTTTGGTCTTATTTGCTACATATGGTTATTTTTTTTTTCTTTTTGATCAATAATTTTGTTCGGCTTCTGGAACTATGAAGATACTACCTATGCATAGGGTTCGAGTCGGCTTTAAAATCCCACCTTGACCCTGAAAAGTCACAGATATATTTTCACTATGTGGTCGATCTCACAAATAGGGAGTTTCAGTCTCAAGCTCGGATGATATACCCTGTCAAGCTAATACCACTCCGTTATGATATCTCGTTATATTAGAAACACAACTTATGGGATGCTCATAAACACCATCTAGATCATCCAGAACAGATACAAACGGCTAGTCTTCGTTGATAGGTCAAAAACACTGATCACCTTAGGATGATCGTACATCACTATGCTTAAGCTTAGTCTCAAGCTCTCCCATACGAGAGTAAGAAAGAGCACAATGATACTGACAATGTTTATTTCCTGGTTAAAGATCCTCGTAGTGACATGATATCCTGTACTTTGGATTCGTATACATTTGTATCAGGATAGGCGGATCTGCCTGCTTAACATGGAACAGCTGCAACATTGATCAGCTTGCGTTTGTATAGCCCATAGGAATTGTTTATATACACAACTTGACAATGAAGACTATGAGACGGCTCGGGGGCAGATACTTGACTGCGGACAAAAGAAGAAACTTGCCAAGAGTTTTTGTCAAACAGTATGCATATAATTGGATGGCCCGACCTTCCATAGATGTAATTATAACAACCACTGAGAGATAGTCTGGGATTTAATGCTTGTTTGCTTATTTTTCCAACTGCTAGTCTTTGCCTCTGAAGGCGTTCTTTAAACAGGCTGAGGATGTTAGGTTTTTTTTTGGAAAAAAAAGAAAGAGTAAACACAGTTGCGACATATGTCAAAAAACCTCAAAAGAATCGAACTAGTTCTTCAGATCTGTGCTTGCGTCTTAGAGCGCCCTTTGTTAAACTGGAGCAAACATGAGTTGCTAGAATCTTTCAAACTCATGATGTCCAACGTCTAATATATGGAATATGGTCAGCCACGTATGAAGCACTAGTAAATGGAAAAGGTAACAGGAAGAGCAAAATGAAAACTACTAAAGTAGCCCATAGCATGGACAACAAGTAGGGAGGAGGCCAAACAACCCTGCACGATCGCCAACAATAATAGTACTTAACAACGAAAGAAAAGCACGCACCAGGTGACAGCAGAGACCACCAGAAAAGCTTCGCCTGGTACCGAGTTGTTTTAGCTCGTTATGGTTGTTCTGCCCCAAGGGCCCTTTTCGCTTTCGTTCTCCAGGAGGACAAGGAGGCACTTTGCCTTCTGGAGACATAGTCAACGACCGAACAGGGGTGCCTGGTCTAGAGTCAAACTTCAGAGGAAACCTACGGCCGTCCAAGTCACATCGGGGCTCCAGAGGTAAGAAGACTGGTTTATGTGGGCAGGAACAGGAGGACATCAGATAGCATAGCTTGTTATGACATGATCGCCGACTATCATTACGAGAAAGACTATAAGTATGCCGCGAGTCCCGCCTGTTATCCATCCTCTTGTTTCCTTTCCTCTTCACTCCCAACTCGCTTTTCATCCAAGACTCTACTCTTCTATCCTTTTCTTTTCGTTCAGCTGTGCTGTTTCTTTCTTCAATTCTCTGTTTTGCTGGTCAATTCACCCTTTCAAACAATTCCGTTTTATATTTTTATATTTTCATTTTTTCTTCACATCTTTTGCCTAGTATCTTATCAAAGCACCTCATATTACCTACCATCATCATGTACTTCTCCAAGATCACCCTTCTCGCCGCTCTGGCCTCTTCCGTTATGGCTGCCCCTACCTGGGAAGTCCCTTCTAGCCTGCGCATCAAGCGTGCCGACACCTTGACTGCTTCGTCTTACGCCGACTTCCAAGTATCCAGCGGCACTGCTGGTAACGCTTTGGCTGAGGTTGATGAGAAGTTCAACGTAAGTATCTACTTATATAGCCCCTATGTTACAGCCCGCAGATAACTGACATGGATATTTCAATATAGGCTGCTGCTTTCCGCGCTGACCCTGCTTCGGTCAGTGACAACGATATTGCCATTATGAAGGCCGCTCGTGTCACCGCTGAAAACGCGGAGACCGAGACCGGCGGTTTCAATGATGCTATCGACGCTGCTGGCAAGGACACTGATGCTGGCAAGGCCCTGCAGAACGGAAAGATCAAGAACAAGGTCCTCAAGCTCGAGCTCCAGGTTCTACTAGCCGATATTGCCATTGGTCAGAATGGCAACAGCTCTTCGGTTGCTTCCAAGCGCGCCACTGAGTTGACCAAGCTCAACAAGAACGTCGCCCTCGACGTCAAAGCCAAAGGCCAGACTAGCACTGCTGTTGATTTCCAGGGTACTTCAGATCCCGCCAAGATCTAAGCAGGCTGAATGCTTTGTCTGCGCCGGATGTTTTCTTTCCGACACAAATAACTTTCACATTTACTCTCTTTTGATTTATTGTCATTGTTTGCATTAATCCTTTTTGCATATCTGGGCCGTCAACACTGGAATATATAGAGCAGATTTGTCTGGATGGGAGGATCAATAGAGAATAATCTTTGTGTGAAGAGGGTGGTTTTTTGGAATTGCGAGTTTACATGCTACGATAGCTTCACTGGCTGGCTCGTCTCTGACGCCAGTTGGAATAATTAATATGCCATTATGGTTTTTTCTGTGAATTCTTTTTTCTTCTCATTGGCGCAAAAGTGTTCATGTCTGTAACACTTAGTGACAAGTAAACATGATGACTGTAGCTTCAACACCTTACAAGTTTTATATTTCATTACTCGATTAGACGTTAACTATCATAGGTACTAAAAAACTTAATTCTAAGCGACATTTGCTCAGTTTGAAAGTTTCACTGAAGTTTTCTGTTTGAAACCATGGGATGTTTTACGACGTTACACTGGTGCCAATAACGGTCGCTTACAATAGAGGGAAGGAATGGCGCGGCTGAAGAGTTGTGCTTTGGTATTTAGTTTAGAGCACGACCCACTATTTTGACTTTGCCTGTGAAAATTTGGCCAATCACACGCGTCACGTGAAAACGCAAGGCTGAGCGCAATCTTAATAGAGGCCATTGATGGACATACTACAGATTTTTTTTTTCTTTCGCGACTGACTGTGATCATCCCCCCACATATTGCCTTCCCGATACGTGTAACTCAATCTTCGGTGGACTTAATTCTAAGGACACCACTAGAATCACCAACAGTCAATCGAGACAACTGGAACATCGTCATCCTCGTCTATTGCAGACGAGCTTGAATTAGAGACTGCACACCAGTCATAATGAACGCTGTCGCTGGCGTTTGGCAGGCTCACACCAGTGCTGAAGGCCGCACTTACTACCACAATGCCACTACTGGCTCGACACAATGGGAAAAGCCCGAGGCTATGATGACACCGGCCGAGGTTCGTAGAGGCCTTTAGTTTTTGCAACTATCGTGGACATGAAGCTAACCTTTCATATAGCGTGCCCTTGCCAACCAACCATGGAAGGAGTACACTGCGGACGGTGGTCGCAAGTACTGGTATAATACCGAATCTAAGAAGAGCTCATGGGAAATGCCTGATGCTTATAAGCAAGCTCTTGGTGCTCAAGCACTCCCAGCGTAAGTTTAGCGGTCAACGAACTTCTATCTATCTACCAAAGCGTCATGCTAACATTGTATAATCTTCTGAAGCTCACTTCCTCACCCTGGTGGCTTTGCCGGCGATAGTCGCCGAGAACCCCGAGAATACCGTGATAGAGACCGCGATCACCGAGATCGCGACCATCGTGATAGAGGAGATCGGGACTATCGCGATAGGGATCGTGACAAAGACCGTGACCGAGACTATCATCGCGATAACCGTGGCGAGCGCGATTCTTACCGTACCGGTGGTCATAGCAACTCTCTCGATCAATTGAACCCCGTATTCACACCGACGCTAGCCGATCCCGAGTTCGCAACTCCAGCTGAAGCTGAGGCTGCTTTTATCAAGCTGTTAAAGCGCTGCGGTGTCCATTCCGACTGGTCATGGGAACAAACTATTCGCACAGCCGCTAAGGACCCCCATTTCCGCGCCATCCGCGACCCTCGTGAGCGTAAAGCTACTTTTCAAAAGTACTGTGCCGAATCAGTTGAACAAGACCGCGAAAAGGCCAAGGAGCGCATGACGAAACTGCGTACTGACTTCCAGACAATGCTCAAAAGCCATGATGAAATCAAGCATTATACGCGTTGGAAGACCGCACGCGCTATGATTGAGGGCGAGACGATCTTCCGTTCAACTAATAACGAGGAGGAGCGCCGTCAGCTGTTTATTGAATACGTCATTGGCTTAAAGAAAAAACACGCTGAAAACCAAGTTAATCAGCGCATGTCTGCCATGGACTCTTTGCTTGAGCTTCTTGGCCAGCTTGATCTCGAACCCTACTCCCGCTGGGGCGAAGCGCATAAACGTTTAAAAATCTCGATCTCCGCTAAGCAAGATGCCAAGTTTGATACCCTCAGCGATTATGACTACCTAATTGCCTTCCAGAATCACGTAAAGGCTCTGGAACGTACATTTAACGATTCTAAACAGCAGAACAAGGTCAAAAAGTACCGCAACGAGCGCAAAAATCGCGACGCCTTCCGCGCGCTCCTCGACGACCTTCGCAAAAACAAAAAGATCAACGCCGCCAGCAAGTGGTCTAGCATTCTGCCTCTCATCGAAACAGACGAACGTTATATCGCTATCGCAGGACAATCCGGATCTACCGCCCAGGAATTATTTTGGGATGCTCTTGAAGATGAAGAAAAGTCACTCCGCGGACTCCGTAACGATATCATTGATATCTTGGACGATAAGCGTTTTGAGATAACCTCTAAGACAACATTCGATGAGTTCCAGGCCATTGTTAAAGAAAATAAGCGCGCTGCTGACACAAACCTTGAAATCCTCGCCCTTATCTTTGAGAGAGTAAGTTGCATCACATTATTATCTCAACACTCTTAATTGGTATACTAACATCAATCTCTTTCACAGCTCCAAGAGAAGAAAGTCAAGCGAACAGATGACGAGCGATTTCCCGAACGCCTACAACGCAAGGCCGCCGAAAACTTCAAAGCTTACTTGAAGCGTCTTGACCCGCCAATCCTTGCATCCGATACATATGACAAAGTTAAGTCTCGTATCTCTCGGAGCGATGAATACCAGTATCTGTACTCTGACGATACACGTCGTACCATCTTCGAAAAAGTTCAGCGTCGTCTCAAAGACCGTGACGAAGAAGACCGTGATCGCCTGCAGCAACGCCGTGGTGTTGTTGACCGTGCTTCCAGCGACCACGATCTCTATCGCGAAAGAGATCGTTCAAGAGGTGAGAGATCGCACCGCAGTGGGGGTGGAAGACGCCGTAGCAGATCGCCTACGGCTTCCGCAGAGGCTGATCCCTATGAAGCAGACCGTCGCAAGGCCATTGCCGAGCGCGAGCGCAACAACTCTCGCAGAAACGCAGAATCGCTGCTTGATCCCCCGGTGGTCTCGTCCCGAGGTGACCGGGGCGAACGTGAACGTGACCGTCCCAGGTCTCGGGATCGTGAGAGAGAGCGGGAGCGTGACAGAGATCGGGAGCGGGATCGCGACCGGGAACGCGATCGTGAGCGTGAGTTTGATCGCCACCGGTCTCGTCGCGACGACAGCTACTACGAAGGTGATCGCCATTCGAGAACTGATGATCGCACATACCGCCGTCGCACCGACCGTGGAGGCTCTTACGATGAGCTTAACTACGATGAAGAACGGCCTACTGCTCGTCGTCGACGGGACCATGACGAAGAGGATCGTCGGGATAGCAAGGTAAGCAAATTATGTCAATCCATCTGCCCCCTTTCCCTTCCCTTCCCTCCTACAATTAGGCATTAAAGAAAACACCATTGACAACCCTAACTAACCATCATCGCTTCTTTCGCGTAACAGAGACAACGCACTACTCGCGAACGAACTCCCCGTGAGAGAACCCCCCTCCGTGACGCCCGTTCTTCCAGGAAATCACCCCTCACAGATACTCACACCTCAGCCAATGGATCTGGTTCTCAACGCCGGAAATCCCCTTCTAACCAGCCAAGCCACGATGGATCAAGCGCCAAAGGCACTTCTTCTTCAGCTACTGCTACCTCTACTACTATTACCACTGCTACTACCACTGGTCCTACCGCTACAAGTTCTACTTCAGCTTCTGCTTCTACTGCCCCTACTACGAATGGAAGCAATAATGCTAATTACACTGGTGATCCTTCTGCCGCGACTACTTTAGTCAAATCATCTTCCTCTGACGCTGCTGTCCCAGCTGCTAAGAAGATATCCAAGAAGAGCTTTGATGAGGATGTTGCCATGAATTCTGGAAGCGAAGAAGGAGAAATTGAGGAGTAGACGCAACAAAAACTGAAACTACGAATGAGAAATGAAGCAGACAACATTGTGTCTTCTTCTGATTTTTCGTACCTTTTTTCGCACTAAGTAACCAGCATTTAGTCATAGAAGTCCATAGACATAAATCATCAATCTAAACAGGAAGGAAAATAATCAGCGAGAGAAAGAGGCAAGCAAATATCATTATGTTGTGATATTTTGATACTTTCTTAGTTAGAATAATTTAATTATAATTATAATTCTTTTTATTCCTTCCATATAGATAAACTAATAGTTAACTATCTGATTATAAAAAGAAAGAAGAGGATAACTATTGCAAGAGTAGATATTATAAAGATTAACAGAAGTAAAAAGACAAACGGGTTAATTGAATGCGATTAGCAAGTTTTTAGAAGAAAAGGGCTCTAAATGCTTAAGAACAGGTGTCTCAAAATAGATGTCTGATTCGCGTGAATGACTTGGAAAGAGTGATTAATACAGCACAACTTAGTCATCTTACAGTTGGTAGTTACTTATCGAGTCCGACAGGGTCAGCTTCATTTTTTTTAACTCATTACTCGATTAAGGGTCAGCTTCATGCTACTAAGCTATCTAATGTCCGATAACAAAACCTAGAAATATTTTCTCGCGTGTTGGAAAACAAAGAGAAAAAAACCCGAAAAGATGACCTAAGCACAATTCGAGATCTGATTGCCTAATCGAAGGACACCGGAGAATATAGGCAAAAACATTTACATGTTCTCCTGCTTGAATTGGTGGGTCCTAGTGCAGCACATTACAGGTGCCTCGGTCACGCTCTCTCTCTCTCTCACACACACACACACACTCGGTTTGTAGAGGCTATATGCTTCTAGGAAACCCTCGTGGTAATAATAGTAGTCGTGACAATGACGTAGCCTTTGTTGCTCGCTATCGGCATCGTCTTCTCCCTCGCCTTTCATTTCAAGCCCGGGATCATTCGAGCTTGCATGCCTGCCACCACGCTTCTTTCTATACTTGCGAAGCACCTTTTGAACTCCTTGAACGCCGGAACCGAATGCATTGAAAGTGTTGTAGAGAAAGAAAAAAGGGCATCTTTTATCCCTCCCATCCTCATGGAAGACCAGTTCAGCTCGACTTGGGACCGTCCTCGAGGAAGAAGAAGTTGCCGCTGAGTTTCTGCTCCTGGTCCAACTGGGATTGGGCCTTGTTGATACGAGGGCGGAAGTTAGTAGGGTCGCGACGGAAGGTGACATCCAAGTTCTTCAAAAAGCTGTTGCAACCAGTGAGAAGCGATTCAGGCTTGCGGGCGTAAGTGTTGATACCCGGCTGACCGTCGAAGACAATTACACGGTCGGCAAGGTATGTAGCCATGATGAAATCGTGCTCGACAACGAAGGCAGTCTTCTTGGCGTGCATGATGAAGCGCTTGATGACACGTGCAGCGATGATACGCTGTTCGGAATCCAGGTAGGCGGAAGGCTCATCGATAAGGTAGATATCAGCGGGGATACCCAGAGCTAGGACGATGGCAACACGCTGCAGCTCACCGCCCGACAAGTTTTTAACTTCCTGATCAATGAAATCATCAAGCTTGAGAGGTTTGATGACATCGGTGTTGAATTGAGGAGATAGGAAAGAAGCTTTGATCTTCTTGAAGAACAGTTGGCGGACACTACCCTCAAACTTGGGGGTAATTGTTTGAGGCTTCATGCTGATCTTCATCTCGGGAACCTGTTGCTTGCCATCAGGCTTCAGAGCACCAGCTAGCATACGGCAGAAAGTCGTCTTACCGGTACCGTTCTCACCCATCATGACAATGATCTCGGAGTCAGTGAAGTCACCAGAATCGATGCTGAGCTTAAAGTTACCAAGAGTCTTCTCCATGGAAGGGTACCTGAATGCACGAGACTTGTCGATTATAATGTCATCAGCGCCCTCGGAAAGACGGAAAGTCAGGGCTTCTTGACGGAAACGCAAATTCTCGGTGGGAATGTGACCATCAAGGAAGATGTTGATACCTTCACGGACAGAGTAGGGCAGTGTGACGACACCGTAAACGGCGGGCTGGCCGTAAAGGACAGAAACGAAATCAGAAAGGTAATCAAGAACCGACAGATCGTGCTCGACGACAATGACATAGTCATCGGGGCGAAGTAGCGAACGAATAATGCGAGCAGCAGCTAGACGCTGTTTGACATCAAGGTAGGAAGAAGGCTCATCAAACATGTACCTATTTACTTATTAGTATGTGATTATAATCATCTCAGAAACCCATTCAGACTTACACATCGGCCTTCTGCACACAAACGGTACCAATGGCGAAACGCTGAAGCTCACCACCAGACAAAAGGTTGATGTCACGATCCATGATATGATTCAGCTCTATATCCCATGTTAGTAAGATGGGTGTGCGCTGGCGTAGATATTAAACATACCTAGTACATTGGCAACCTCCTCGGCGTTGCCCAGGGTGTTACGGGAATCGAGCAGGTATTTGACTGTTTTCTGAGTAGTGCGCACGGCGCGGGGAATCTGATCGACATACTGAGGCTTAACAACAGCCTTTAGATCATCTTCCAAAAGCTTGGTAAAGTAGTCTAGTATTTATGTTAGTATGATTGTTTCGAAGCTCTTGTGCGTTTTAAAACCTACTCTGTAGCTCGGAACCACGGAAATATTTGATGACATCCTCCCAATCAGGCGGGTTGTCAAAGCGGCCCAAGTTGGGTTTAAGCTTTCCGCTGAGAATCTTCAAAGCGGTACTCTTTCCGATACCGTTGGTACCAACTAGACCTAGAACATTTCCAGGACGGGGCATGGGCAAGCGATGCAGCTTGAAAGAGTTGGCAGAGTATCTGTGGGTTACCTGGGACTCGAGGTTGGTGGGCAAGTTGATGATCGTGATGGCTCCGAAGGGGCACTTCTTGGGGCAGATACCACAACCAATGCAAAGACCCTCGGAAATGAAAGCCACACGTGAATCAGCAGCAACCTCGATACAGAGCTTTCCAGAACGGACAACGGGACACGACTTTTTACATTCGAAGCGGCATTTCTTTGAGGATTTGTTAGATACATGACACAGCTACTTGAGGCTAGGGCACATTGAGCGGATTAGGCACATACCTTCGGTTTGCACTACAATTGCAGATTGTAAGTCTCGGTTAGCTATCATTCAATATCACGGCGCGTTGAAAATATAGTTTTAAGCGCTTCGTCGCGTTGCATTTTCAGCGATAGTTGATATGGCGGGGTAGCGGGGGTATCATAAAGCGTCGAGATTTTTCGTGCAAAAATTTCGTTGCTTTGTTTTTGTGAATGCAGACATGGATTGCAACAAACCTTGTCAGTGCTAACGATGGCAATTCTGAAGGCAAAACATCAAAAGTTAGAATACTATCACGACAATTTTAGACGATATAAAATGCAATGCAATTAGATGAGTGTAAACATTGTGATTCATACCTTGTAAGCTTGTCAGACATCGTGATAAACTTGAGCTCGGCGCTCCTCTTGCAACTATCAAATATCGAACTGGAAAAGTTGGTGATGGACACAAAGAAGCAGCTAGGAGGGAATTTTGCTATTGACGCCCAGACTTCAACGCGTGTATCCAGATGTCCGTAAACCGGCGTTAGGTTTGATCGTCGATTTGGATGGTCGTGGTGTTGAGGATATCGTCAGTTTCATTGAAAGAACTCTCGATCATGAAAAAGTCTAGTGGGTTTGAAATTAAGAAGGGCATTTACTAATGTACGGGTGACTTTGACCGTTTTGCATGTCTTTTTGTGGGCTATGGTAAGCATATTTTTAAAGCCTGTGAATCGTCAGTTTTTGCAAGGCCTGAGTGAACTACTGGTACGTCTCCATAAGCTCAGACTGTACTCGTACAAAAGTACATGTACATTTCCCTAGAATTCTTACATAGTACACAATACAAACTTAACACGGGCCTGCTACTTTATGCATGTGTAACCCCTACTAAATATAACACATTAACCCTACCAATGGTGTAGTTGCATTATATGAAAATTGTATATAAAACGAACGTTATTTGCAACCAATTTGGATTATATTTCTTTGAAATCATGTTAATGACAAGGCACTAGTTGGCATTCATTATGTTTACATTATACACATTTCAACAACTGGATAATGAGATTTGTATGCAGACTAGTATTTCCATAACACTTTATATTTATCTGATGAAGAGTGGACTGGAAACTGAAAACGATTATTATCAATTATTTATCTCCTTAAAAAATGGTCTCTTCTCAAATGTGGCGTGAAATCAGAGTGGCTTGTGAGGCTGCTGGCCCAATCAGCGCGTCGGTAGGCTTTTCGCTAGCTTTTCTACTGTATGAAAAAGAGCTACTAACAACCAACTGTAGGCCACTAACTTGACCTGTGTACTCAAGTACCCATGCCCCCCAACTTTTTTCCCTGGCCCACGTACTTAGCGACGCTCTACAATTCTTTCCGCCTTCCATCCTCATCACTCCGACCTTTCAAACGACGCTGGATTTTGGGCCATCGACATCAACCCATCACCACCATTTTTGTCATCCCTTCTCCATTTGGGATTAATTATATTAGTGCTATCGAGTACTCGTATCAAATCTTTTATTTAGACTCGTCGTGTTTGATCCAGTCTGTTGACTAAGGTAAGTTGTTCGAAAATCTGTATAGAAAACTGTCATCGCGTTTCTTTCCCATCTTCCCTTTCGCTGTTTTCAAGCTTCATCATCACAATAATGTCGTCTATCAAACCATACATGGCCAATGGTACTATTTACCTACCCGTAGATAATGATTCCGAAGTCGCATGATTCTACTGATACCACACACCGCCATAGTTATTACCTCAGTCCGCCAATGCCTCTCTAATGACTTCCACCGCTGTTCGCATTGGATATCATCGCGACATCATCCATAAAACATCCAAAGCTCTTAGGAACTTGGTCCGTGATGATATTCAGCTATTCTTGTGATATTTTGGGTCGCAAACACGTAGCCTTCCATCGACTGTTTATATCACACCAGTACTATAATCAGTCCGTTAGCTAACCATGTCGCCCTTCCTCATCCATAGGTACCTTAGAAACATACTGTGATCTCGAATATCGGGGTTTGTGACCCTGATCTCAAAAACCGAACATGTCCGACAGTGACCGAGATGAAATGGACACTGCTGGCGTTGGATCTGGTAGTGAGCTTTCGGATGTTCGCTCCGGTACTCGCGCATCGCAAAACGGCACATCATATGGCGCTACATACTCGAATGATGAATCCGAAGCCAGTGATCATGCCTCGGAGAATGTGTCTGATGACGGCGATTATGACATGGAAGCACACAGCAATCATTCCATCGTAAGCCAAAGCGCACAGAGTGCCGAAGAGGAAGAAGAAGAAGAGGATGATGATGCCAATTCCGCCTCTACCTCCACTAGACGAGGTACCAAGCGGAAGATGACCGTCGATGAAGACCAGTACATCAAGAACAACCCAGAACTCTATGGATTGCGCAGAAGTGTAAGTATGAGTCGCGTAAGCCTGATAAATTCATAGCTAACAATGTGTTGATAGTCTCGAGCTGCACAGACTCGGAAATTTGTATGCGACCATCTTCCACCTATAATGGTGATACGCGTCCATCATAATGGTCACATGCTAACAATGAATAGGTCGACTCAGAATCAGAATCAGATGAAACTCCATCTAGCCGACAAGTAGTTAAGAGACGAGCTACAAACTCTAGAGCTAGTAAGCTAAAACATATCTGACTAATATTGGTTCTATATAAACTAACCCTTTCGTCTCAGCTTCAAAGCGCTCTACACCTGTCACCTTGTCCCGTCGCATATCCGAATCAGATTCCGACTCTGATGATGTTTATGGTGGCTCAAAAGCTAAAGCATCACATAAAAAGGCTCGCCGTGCCTGTCAAAACCAACCAGAAGCCATCGAAAAACGGTTCTCGAGTAGGGCAGCTGCCCGCGTCCAGCAAGGTGCCTACGAAGAAAGTGATTTCGACTCCGAGGATGACGAGGAACCTGGCTGGAGGGAAGCCGAGGCTGAAGTAGACGAGTCTCCTTACGTCGGTGAAGTAATTGGCCACCGACTACTTCCTGGCAAAACTCTCTCATTATACTCTGGAAAAGCCGACTTTGAGTATAATATCAAATGGCAAGGGACTTCTCACATGCATGCGACTTGGCAAGATTGGGAAACTCTTAAAGAGACAAGAGGTTACAGAAAAGTCGAAAACTACTTCCGCAAGACTGTCGAAGCTGAAAAGCGTGTCATCCTTGATATCGACGTCACACCCGAGCAACGGGAACAGTTTCTCATGGATAAGGAGCGTACTGAAGAAGCGCTCGAAGATTACAAAATGGTTGAACGCGTTGTTTCTCGTCGTAGTGATGAAGAAGGCAGAACACAATACTTCATCAAATGGAAAGGGTTGTTCTACCAAGATTGCACATGGGAAGCCGATACCGATATCAGCAGTAAATTTCAGGACAAAGTCGACCAATTTTTGGATCGCCAATCTCGGTCATGGGTTTCTGATCGTCGCGAACAAAATATCGACTCCCGTGCGCGTGTCAAACTTGATTCCCAACCCGAGTACATTACCGGCGGCCAACTAAGAGCTTTCCAGCTTCGGGGTCTTCAGTTCCTTGCTCTCAACTGGTCGCGAGGAAACAATGTCATCCTCGCCGACGAAATGGGTCTCGGAAAAACTGTCCAATCCGTATCGTATCTTAGTTGGCTGCGAAACTCACGAGGCCAAGAAGGCCCATTCATGGTTGTCGCTCCTCTTAGTGTCGTCCCCGCATGGTGCGATACCTTTGATTTATGGGCCCCTGAGTTGAACTACGTTACTTACTTGGGTCCTGAAAGTGCTAGAACTATCATCCGAAATAACGAGATGATGATTAATGGAAATCCCAAGCGCCCCAAGTTCAATGTACTCGTCACTTCGTACGACTACATAATGGCCGATGTATCATTTCTACAACAGTTTAAGTGGCAAGTCTTGGCTGTCGATGAGGCTCATCGATTAAAGAACCGCGAGTCTCAACTGTACGCTAAGCTTGTTAGCCTGAATGTTCCTAGCAAGGTCCTGATCACTGGCACTCCTATCCAGAATAACCTTGAGGAACTTGCGGCACTCATGGATTTCCTGAATCCAGGAAAAGTCACCATCAACTCGGATCTCGAATCATTGTCTTCCGTCGACGCACAAAAACAATTAGAAGAACTTCATAAGCAAATTCAACCTTACATCTTGCGTCGTACCAAGGAAACTGTCGAGTCTGATCTTCCACCAAAGACAGAAAAGATCATCCGTGTCGAGCTTTCTGATCTTCAACTGGAGTGTTATAAGGCTGTTCTCACAAAGAACTACTCTGCTTTGAATAACGCTACGGGTGGCCAGAAGAATTCCCTACTTAACATCATGATGGAACTGAAAAAGGTCTCTAATCATCCTTACATGATCAACGGGGTTGAGACAACTCTTCTCAATGGAAACGAGTCTCGAGAAAACACTATGAAGGGTCTTGTTACTAGTAGTGGAAAGATGATGCTTCTTGATCAGCTGCTCACTAAGCTGAAACGGGATGGCCATCGTGTTCTCATCTTCAGCCAGATGGTTGCTATGCTTGATCTTCTTGGAGAATACCTCAACTTTCGTAGTTACAAGTACCAGCGCCTGGATGGTACCATCAATGCTTCTGCTAGACGTCTTTCTATCAACCATTTCAACGCCGAAGACAGCGACGACTTTTGCTTCCTTCTGTCTACGCGCGCTGGTGGTCTTGGTATCAATCTGATGACTGCAGACACTGTCATTATCTTTGATTCTGATTGGAACCCGCAGGCTGATCTTCAGGCCATGGCTCGTGCTCATCGTATTGGCCAAAAGAAGCCTGTCAATATCTATAGACTGGTTTCGAAAGAGACTGTTGAGGAGGAAGTTCTAGAACGTGCCCGCAACAAACTTCTCCTTGAGTACCTCACAATCCAGGCTGGATTAACTGATGATGATAAGTCGGTCAAGCAGGAGCTGGATCGCAGAGGCCTCAAGCTGGACGGGCCGTCTACTTCAGAAGATATTCAGATGGTTTTACGCATGCGCTCTCAGAAGATGTTTGAGCAGTCTGGAAACCAAGAGAGGCTGGAACAACTGGATATCGACAAGATTTTAGAGACTGCCGAAGTAACCAAGACTGCCGTTGCCGACAAGATGAATTTGAGTGGTGGGGGTATTGACTGGGACAACTTTATGCAGTACACCGATGTCAAAGTCGATGAGCTTGCTAAAGATTGGGATGATATCATCCCTGAAGACCAATTATCCAAGTTGAAAGAGGAGGATGAAAAACGCAAGCACGAGGAATATCTTGAGCAAATGCGAGAGGAAAACGCCCCACGGAAAGCCACACTAAAGGGCCGTATTGCTATTGACACTGATCGAGCAGACCGCCTAGCTAAGAAACGTGAGCGTGAGTATCAGAAAGAGCGTGATCAAGAAGTTCGCCGTGCTATGAAGGTTGACCCCAAGCGGCCTTTGAACGAGCGCGAACAGCGAAACCTTATTCGTGCTCTACAAAGATTTGGCTCAATGGAGGATCGTGGTGACGAAATTGTGCAAGACGCTAAACTTGCCGATCGTGATCGTGACGTGATCACTAACTTCGTTTCATCCTTCATTCAGGAATGTAAGCGTGTCATGGATGAGCATTTTAGTCGCCTTGCCGATGACGAAAAGAAGAACGGAAAGGTTGTTGCCAAGAAGGACAAGAAGGCGATTCTTTTTGATTTCGGGGTTCTGAAGAAGGTGAATGCGGAAACTCCAGTTGAGCGTCCACCTCAGCTACGTACTTTGCGTGATGCGCTACATATTACTGGTGATTGGAAGACATTCCGAATCCCTGAGGCTACCAAGTCGGCCCATTACTCCTGCCCATGGGGAGCTCGCGAAGACGGTATGCTTCTTGTCGGAATTGACCGGTATGGCTTCGGTGCTTGGACTCAAATTCGTGATGACCCTGAGCTCGATATGTGTCAGAAATTCTTCTTGGAGGAACACCGCATTGAGAAAAAGGAGGAGCGCACCAAGGGCGGAGACAAGATCAAAGCTCCTGGTGCTGTCCATCTGACGCGTCGCGCCGAGTACCTTCTCTCAGTAGTTTACGCGAAGTACTCCAATGACATTACAGCAAAGAAGATTGTTGAGAACCATCACCGCACAAACAAGAAGGTGCTCGGCTCTAATGGCATCCGGAAAACTGAAAACGGATCCCCAGCGCCGTCCATGTCTCGAAATGGAAGTGGCAGTCGCAGCCGCGATGTTGTCCGACCTGGCCTTGATAATAATAAGCGCAGAAGCACCTACGGTGAAGAGCGTGGCTCTAAGCATCGTTCCAACAGTCGTGAACGTGACCCTGAATCCCCTAAACGTAAACGCCGCGATGAAGATGAGCACCGTCTTTCAAAGCATCGTCGGGTTGACGAGGATCGAAAGGAAGCCCGCCGTGAAGAACGTCGGGATGATCGATACCATGATGGTCGTCGTCGGGTGGAAGATCCTCGCCGTGAAGGCCGCCGTGACGATCTGAGGGATCGTGAACGTGAACGTGATCGCGAGCGAGAGAGAGAGCGGGAACGGGATTACGATCGTGATCGTGACTACCGTGACTACCGTGACCGTGACCGTGACCGTGACCGTGACAGAGACAGAGACCGCGACAGAGACCGCAGTGATCGTGAAAAAGACCGGGAACGCGAGCGGGATCGGGATCGTGAACGAGCTCGTGACCGTGACCGTGACCGTGACCGTGATTCACGCAGAAGCGACACACGCGACGACAGTAGTTATTCCCGATCGGAGTCTGTCAGTGACGATGCACGGTCCCGTGCTCTTCGGCGCCTCAGCGATCTCCGGCGACATGGCGACGACCCCTCCAGTCCCGATAACGATGCCCGGCTTTGGGTTTTGCTCAAACCAGTGCGGGAGAACTTTGAGCGCATCTTAGACACAACCAAGGAACGCGTGCGCAGCAACAAGCAGCGAGCTAAGATATACGGCGACGAGCTTCTAATCGTCGGCGATTTCCTCGAGAATAAGGCTACGCAGGTTGAGTCAGCGGCTAGAAACGATTTCTGGCGCTTCCTTGCGGACCTATGGCCCGTCGAATCTGCGCAGTTGTCGGGCGACAAGCTCCGTCGGATGTATGACATGCTTGCTATGCGACGTGACAAGGCCAAGGAGGAAGCATCTGGTTGATTGGAAAGCGACTGACTACCTTGCCTACGCGTCTATTTCGTTTTATTGTTAAAAAGTCTTGCTGGCTTGCTTTGTTTTTCTGATGATATCATATCTGTTCTCCATATCTTCCATCTTCTATATCTCTTCTCTCTTTTCTTTTTGTCTTGTATACCATCTCTTCTGGTTCGAGTTTGTCAGGACTACTATGCCTTGGATTCACTCATCAGTCCTTATTATCATGTTAGTATATACACAGCCTGAAGGCGTGTCTCTTTTCCTCTCTCATCTATCTTTGTTTACATTTCTTTCATTATTTTCTGTTTCATCTCCACAGGCTGCTTTACTGGTCTTTTCTCAATACTCCTCTGTATGGCGTTTATATCCAGGTCATTCGAAGTCTTATCCATTGTTCATCGTTCCATCATTATCATGGGTGTTCCTCTACTACTAAGAGTACGAACCTGCTGTGTACCTTTTTATTTGTTTTTGTTTTCTCTTCTTCTCTGTCTTGCTCTTCATAATTCTTTCTATAAATCATTGTCTGCCTTACTTGGAGTTTTACTGCCCGGCGTTCTGGTTCTGTCAGTTGCCGGAGCACAAAAAATCGATATTCATTTTCGCTCCTCTTCTTCTGTCTGCGTCACAATACACTTACTGCCCAGCCATATCTTCTGTACCTGAAACAGAAACGATTGCCTTACGTTGGCTAGCTGCTACTCGTACTTATACTGTAATTTAATTTTCCGCTTTTGGGTTTTTTTTCTCTCTTTTTGGGCTGGACAATATATGTTTGTTTTTCTAGTTGATATACTTGCTTCTGGGGCAAGGCGTTTGTTTTGTCCTTGCCCTTGTGCAAGAAGTAACGGTAGTTAGTTGTGCTGACTACGAATGAACAAGATCTTTCTTCTATGACTATTTTCCTTTTTGCAGCGTATCATGCGACATGTATTTAACAATCTATAACTCATTAATTATTTATAAGATTAATGATTACTGGACAACATAATCCATGACTTGACTATACCAAATGCCTACTTTTCTGGTTCAGCTGGCGGGAGATTAAGCCGAGAATGGACATGTCAGAAGGCCCGGAATTCAAGGCCTAGCCCTGTCCTGTGATGGTGATATAATGCTTGTAATCTGATCTGACCCGATCACGGAACCGATCGGCTAGAGTAGTTCATGAGTGGCTTTTCCAGGCTTCTTTTGTTTTCTTTTGTTAATTTAACCGGGTTGTCATTTCTTCCTTCCTTCATAAGACGCTATATTGTTATCGAGTATACATAACCGAGTAAACCTATTCTTATCAATTTTCTGTTTGAAGACATATTATATAGTTGGTCTCGCCTTGGCTCTCAAATGAAGTGAAAAAAGGACGATCTACTAACTAGTAAAAAAGGGGAGGCGAGAGACAAAGAAGATCAAGGAATAAAAAACAAAAAAAAACCTGTGTTTTTGTTCCTTTTCTATTCTTGTTAGTGCCTTCAGTGAGTTCAAACGAAAGCAGTGACTTCTTGGGCCATCAGCTGTGTCTCCTATTTAGGCGCGAGTACAAAGGATCCATACATGTGTTAAGTAGCAAGTTTGATATGACTAGTTAATATCTCTAATTGTTGCGCGCTTCACTACTCAGATAGTAGACTAAAGTTAAGGATAGCCGTCAGAGATGCCCGTTTAGGGTATATCTAGAAGGTCCCTTTTGTTCTCGTTCTTCGTCTCTCTGTGGCTTGTTTCTATACACAGGAAGAAATCGACTAGACTCGCCTTGGATTAGTGCATAGAGCTGATCAATGTTAAATTCTTGGTCTGTCTCAACTAGTAGTTCTCAGCTAGGCAAACCATGAACAGCACCTGCTGGCTATTGCTACAGACACTGATATGTATCTGTGACGTGATAAGGTCTTTGCTATGTAATCTTCCATTCATGGTTAGTTTTATGATCGAGGAACGTACAGGCAGTCTTTTGTTCTATTGTCACAAAAGGCCCCTCTACTAATCTATTGCTCATAATAGTATTGAGATAAAGAGAGGTAAGTTGATGAATTAACATTCGCTATGGATCCGAGGGTGACTTCAGCCAGCCACAGACACCCGAGCCAACCGAACGTCTGACTCTGGAAAGCTATACCTTGAATCTGGAGTATTTTCCCTTTCCACAGCCTTGATATAGCTAATGACAGCAGAAGCTCATAGGTTAGAAAGATAAGCCGACTGAAAGCTGAATTTTTTTTTATTTACAACAAATCAGCACAAGGGAGGGCTCCTCACTACTTAACCTAGTACCATAGGCTGTTTTGTAGCTGAAACCCAGAAAAGAAAGGCGTCAAGAGGAGAGAAGGAAAAAAGCAAACAAGATAATGCAACAAACTAGCAAGGGCGGCAGAGGCACCAGCCTGTTGTTTGATGGCGTCGATTATTGGTTGATTGTCCGATGTAAAAAGCAGAATATACAAATAGTCAATCAGCACCTGATCTGACAAAGGGAGAGAAAGGGGTGTTGGGGGGGGGGGGGAATGTTGGAACGACCCGAAAGAGAAACACAGAGAGATAGAAGGTGCATATCTTGGAGAACCCATCAGCTTCTTCTCTCGGCAAGTAATCACAGAGTCGCCAATACAAAAGAGAACGCGGCGTTTATATCTTTCTGATTCCCAGGTGCGTTACTAGCACGTAACTGAGACAGAAACATAGCAAGTCTTTTTCCTCCTTCTCTCTTTCTCTTTCTCTTTCTCCTTCTAGCACTCGAACAGGTCATATTGATCTGCCATTTAGCGAGACTTACCAGCTGCTGGCTGACCGTTCGGTGTCATTAGGCTGAAACACTCTGTCCGTTCTAAGATAGCAGCAAAAACTAGAGAGAGACTCACACACGCAGAGGGAGGCGACTGGCTTTTTTTCTAGCTCAGCAGAACTAGTCTCCTCTAAGAAACTGTAGGCGGAAACCGGAAGACATGCTCTTGTGCTGGGCGGAGGGGCAAGAAGGGGGGGGAGTGTATCCTGTAGATATCATGCTACTATGATGGTGGGTAGACGCCGAGCATGACAATTACCTCGCAGCCCCTACACTTGGGCTCTTCCTAGTCTCGTCTTAGTATATGCACGGTTTGTGATGGTTGTCAGGCAGAATGGCAACGTGTTCATACTCACATGCACATACCAACATACTAACACGTCTGTAAACATTGGGAGAGCTCTGACTACTAAGTGTCGTTATCAAGAATTTTGATGTCCACATGGCCTGGCTTTGTTCAGTGCTTGTTTTTTTCCGATAGTGAGTCTCATTGAGTCTCACCGGGTGTCTTATATCTAGATGAGTTGATCTATATGGCCCTTCCGGGGTTGTCTGCCGTCTTGTTTAACAAGGGTTTCTTCCATCAATTAGCAATATCCTACTGGCTACATGCATAGCTAACTACTAGTAAGTCAGCCTTAATATGTAAACGTTTGTTCTGGTGTATACAGCTATGTAGTCTGAAAATATTCGCTGCTATTCTCAACTCCTCGTCTTCATGACTGCCCAACGTATTCCTTCAGCCACCTAACCGTTCGACTCACACGTAGTTTCGGCTCTCTGTACCTCCTCATTGGGACATACAGGACGCGAACATTGAAGTGTGAAGCCGCAGGACAATAAGCAAACTGTCATCATCATCATCGACACATACAGGACAAGCTTCGTCCGGATCTGGGCTGAGCCCTTCTCCACGCCACGAATAAGAAGTGGCTTTTTTTCGTGGCTTTTTATTATCTTTTGGGATCCAGCTCAGCGTCGTTAAGTGCAACATGGGGGTACATCTACACTTTTACAATCTCTTTGAGCTAAGTAAGTCACTAGACTGACAAGTGGCTATAGCACTCAGACCGCTGGCATCAACTAATATCTCTCTCCTCCGTCTTGCGTCGTCGTACAATCATGGACAGTGTTGCACTTATTTATAGTCCAACGTACATACATCATGCTGTACCATTGTTTGCTGCGAAAGAGAAAGAGAGAGAGAGAGAGAGAGAGAAAGCAAGATGAGGTAGTGTTGGGCTTATCGTCGTTCCAGGGCTGAGGCGGACAACACATGTACGTAGTAAGCGAAAGCGAATGACAAAGGCCAAAGTTACATCGTATATAGCATCGACGGACAAAAATTAGCGAGAAATCTTCGGCTTCGAAGCTGAAGCTTTACATATCTGACTGTGTCCATGGTTTCGGGGGAAGACCTGTGATCCGTATGTGCGTTGTATGATATGATACAATTGCTGTACACAGCATGAAGATTATGACCCTAAATGCATATCTTGAACAATATGTATATTCCTTGGACAACAAGAGCATCTACAGAATCAAAAGAAGAAAAAAAACCGATACTAATCCATCTATATTCTCCCTTTTATCAGCCAATGCTACGTCACAACCAACAAAAACCGGCTTTTCTATTCATCTAATTTTTAATTTTCAAAGATAGTACTGTGTCTCATCGGTTTAAAAGCTGATTATTTTCCGCAGCTAACTAGATCTAGTATGGCACGATGAATCAATGAACGCTGTAGAAGGGGTAGGGACAGGTCGCTGGAATTATATGAATTTAAGTCGAGCTGTGACAATAAAAGATAAACGCTTAAAGTCGAGTATAGTATTGTAAATATGTATGATATATAATTATACGACTCTGTATCTATTATACATCGATAATATAAAATGTGCCAGTCCTGTTGGCTAAATTATCGTCTATAAGGGACTAATAACCTGCATCATTCTATACGTAACAACGGCTACCTCTATCCAGCCTTGAGACGCTAGATAATGTGAGGATATACATAGAAATATAGCCAAGTATTAAGCTTATCACTCTGTACTGTCTGTGAAAGGCTTCTTACCGTTGTTTCTGGCTTCACCCCCCCTCCCCCCCCCTTCCCTTGTCATCATCTTGGGTTGTCTATGATTTGACCAAGCTTTGATTCTTTTAGAAGAACCCCCCCCTTCTCTTTTGGGACTTTCCTTTTTCCTTCCAACATTATCTGCTTGCCTTTTGCTAGCAGTCAAGTAAGAAGAAAGAAGAAAAAAGTCTAGACCACGACCGAATATCTGTGAGCTAAGCTCAGGAAGAATTCCTCACTTACTCACTACAAAACAGTTCTTTGGCTAGACTTTGAGCCTGTGAACGAGATGTTTTCAAGGATGGGTGGACTTGTGGGAACAACAGGAAGAGAAGAAAAGCAAAAGAATGAAAGGAATCGAATAAATGGAATAAGCTGAGTAAGCGAGTAATACAAATTACATGACGGTATTATTCTTGGTTAAAACTAGCATAACTTTAAGATAAGAAATTAAACCAGTAAGTAATGGCAGAACAACTGACAATGAAAGAAAAGAAAAGGAGCATGTGAGTAAAATCGGCATAGACAACATAATAATGGCTGGCTTGTACTTGAAATCCGTCCAACAATTGACTAACTTATTAGGTTCCATCATGACTTTTCATGACTCTCAGTAGCCGGAGAAAATGGGCTAATCAATGAATAACTTATATTAAGCCGAGTACTAATACTATTACGTAAGCTGATAGCATTAGTTAAGATGTATCAGATATACAATCCCCCACTATTAGCTACTACTACTACTACTACGACGACGTACTAGTAGTAACTGGTTGGTAATGTATCAGCAAGATGAAAGCAGAATTACCAGGACTAGCAATAAGTAGCAGAGCGAACCCTTCAGTCAACCCAAATTAAGTTACTGCTGAATTTTCTGCCCGCGTTTCTACAAATCATAGTAGTATTATCAAGAGGACGACCGCTAGTTCAAGCAACTTGCATCCTTCGCCTTAGCAAGGATCGCATGAAGGACCCTTGAGACCGTCTATCCGTCAACTCGCCAACTCTTCCTGACTTTGCTGCTATTGATCTACTTCCTGGATCTTATACCATTGCATCATGAGAATGAACTAGAAATGAAAAGACACAATAAGGGAAGAGGGCAATGCCTAGCGTTATGCTATAAAATCTCCCAAGATGGTAATAATCCCTCTTTCTATTAGCGTTTTTATTGCATTGAGACTGCCAGTAACTAATAAGTAGCAAAACTGCTGCTTTTGGTTACTTGTTGCTACTATTCCCTGTCCTACTAATAGTCACGACAGCCCGTTCAGCTTTGTGGTTGATCTGCATCGGCGTTGGGCCAAGACTGGAATGGCGTCTGTCGTCACTGCCTGGCGAGAAGAGGAAGAGGAGCACGATATTAACTTCACCCGACTACTAGTAGTACGGAGATAGATACAATGTGAGTTACCAGCAATACAAACAAAATAATAAAAAAAGTAGAAGGATAAGGGAGGTAAGAACGGGCTAGCAGTACGCTTTCGTACACTAATAAGTACAAGCAGCAATCACAATCTTGCTCAATAGGCCTCCTTCGGAACTAACTGGCCTTTATATTAGCTTGCTTCCTCCGAGAACGAAAACAAACAATACGTAAGACAGAGCAAGACGTCGAAGTCTTCAATAAACCCCTTAGTCTCTGTTGTCAGTTTATTATTCTTTCCATGTTTCCATTCCATCTCCTTCCTTTTTTTGACTTTTACATCTTCTTACTTTTGTCCTCGCGTCTTCGTGCTCTCAGAAGCGATGCTTTGTTAAATTGTGTTTCTGTAGCTAAGGAGGGGCGGGGGTTTGGAATAGCAACTAGCAACTCTAGCCTGCAAATTATGCACTATGTTTCTCTTTCTTCGAAGTAGACAAATGGCTCTTCTTCTCCTCCACGTATTCAGAATATGCTGTTCTTCAGGAGCGTCGTATAATCTCCGTGATTCCAGTAGGCGTCAAATATATATACATATACAGATTGCTGTCTTGAGGCATTAGCGTGGGGTGAGTGGGTAAACAGACTGTTCCTTGAGGGTCCCTGTCGTCAATGACGGCCTAGATTAGATTCGCCATCACAAGACTGAAGATAGATAGCTGTAGTACGCCCGTTTGTTCCGTAAACTGCATCTAGAGTGGCCTTTCTGGGTAATTTCGTGCCTTCTTTCGTGCTTCTGACAGACTAACTACATGTTAAAATCCATTACGCCGTATGCTATTCGTATGTCTACCGGATTGTAAGTTGCCCAGTAAATTAAGTCTTTCACCCTAAGGAGGCTTTTTATCTCCGTTATGCTAGTTTCTATGTGTGAAGAAATTTGGTTAGTGCTATGTATGAGTAGCTTCCTTAGCAGTGACTTCTGTAAAAATTTAGGGGAGGGGTGGTTAAAAAAAATATATCAGAACCCTTAGGTTGATAGGCAATATTCGTGATACAATCAACCAGACTGCGGAGGGAATATTGCGCAAAGCCTACAAAAGAGGAAAATTGAAAAAAATATAAGACCCAGAAAGGAGGGGGGAAAAATGGGCAGGCCTTATGACAGCATATACTGCCGGCGCCGCTATCTGAACAGTTCCTGCAAGTACTT